>SNQJ01S0182826.1:0-19080 GCA_010110895.2 Picea sitchensis | reverse complement strand
TTCCCTTGTTGATAAGGGTTTCCCAGGATACATTTTTTGTTCTTGTGCATGGTGCTTCTTCTTGTGATCTTGGTTGCTGCAACATTTATGGTTATGGTTAAATGATAAAATGGAATAAACTTCATGCTTAACCTAACACATTGAAAAATCAACACATACCATTGTATTTTCCTAATCAATGACACACATCATACTAGTATGAACAAGTAGTAGTGATTATTAGTCATATACATGGATTCAACTCTATTGATTCACTAGTTTCACATTTTACATTACCCTTACTTCTTGTGACATATTGATTACAAGTACGGTGATTACGATAAGTAAGAAACTCTTATCCTTTTCATTATTATGGAAATACTTATGATCAACACTTAGGACACTAGTAATAGGGATCAATCATATACGTGTAATTATTGGTTAAAGGTTAAAGGTAAGTCATTCCACTCAATGGGATTAGTACTTATGACAATCCTTACATGCAGTCCAAGTAATGAGTAATTTTCACTTTACATAGTATACTAGTATAAATGTTTGTTCCCTAATCATCATCGTTGGTTTCTACTTAGAGTATGATGTTAGCTAAACAAATGGAAATCATAGTTCCATGAATAGGACATCAATCCTTGTACAAGTGAGCTTATGACATGTACCAAAGTAAGCAATACTACTAAGCTTATAGGGTAGTTATGGTTCCATTACCATTACCTTTAGATGGATATGTTATATGTTTCTACAAGGGATACTAAATACAAGATAAGCTAGGATAGATCACTAGTCAATGGTACTCATTCATTTTTATCGAAACCAATCATAGTATTCATGTTACTGACTCTTAATGGGCTTGATAGGGCATTACATAGAACCCATGCTTATGTTTATTATGTATATCAATCATTAGGCTAATGCTTAACCATTTCATAAGCTTACATATCTAACATCTTAGTTTATGAAACTATACCAATGTTTTGATTCAATTAGTGGATAGAGAGATTCCCATAAGATATATGATGAAGTAATGTAACATCCCCAATATAATCCCCAGTTTAATTAATGTTTGTGTAGATATAATGTGTGGCTACGTCCAAAGCCATGTAATATGCAAATTGTATTTCTATGTTTTAATAATAAAATGTGATGTCAGTTGCTAAGGGGACATGGATAAGAGATGGGGGTTGAATTAATCCACAAGAGAGGGGAATTTCTAGGATAATGGCCAAGAGGGGTTCAAGGGGGAATTACCCATGAATATTAATCCAGCCCATTTCCCTAAATTTTGTCATTGATAATTGAACCTTCTAATTTTTTATTGAGTGTTCCCAAATCCAATCATCGAATATATGTAAGAGGGTGGGGGTGAGTAGTCACATCCCATAGTTATTGGTAACATGGGGGTTGAGTACAATCAACTTGTGGAAGAGTGTGATTCAAGAAAGGAAAGTCCGAGGGAGAAAATATGTATGGGTTGGGACAATAATTTTACACATTGACTTTTTGTGCATGAAGAACAAGTATAGAGGAAGAAAGAGAGATTGGAGTTGGTGCAACAATGGAGGGAGAATTATAGAGCATGTTGGAGTGTATTTGGAGTGAATTGGAGCTAGATAAATGAAGAGACGGGTTTTCATGCCTAAAGAGTTAACTCTTGGGTGAGTTGCACTATAACAACAAGTATTTGTTGTTGGTTTGCTGGTAGTTTTACTAGCAACAAGTTCCCTTGAGTTCCCAGCTGATAGATTCTTGGTTACATGTGCCATAGAGACCATGATAAATGAATGGGATGCCTGAGGGAATGATATTAGTGAAGGGGTGCATTCCTTGGGTTGGGTAGGTCAAGAGGAAGAAAGTTGGTGGAAAATCAGTATAGTTGTAGGAAGATATGAGTGGGTTGTGAGTTTATGAGCTATGCGTGGACTGTGAGAGACCACACTCTTTTTTGGATTACTAGCCTCAACTGAGGGATGATTTTTTGTTGATATTTCAAAAAACAAGTCTATGGTTGGGTGGTACGTCCGACCAATTCAGTTGGTTGCATGACTATTGTAAACATATAAGTGTTTTATTTTGTTTCTGTTGTATTATGAATATTAATTGTTGTGCATGAACTCTGAGTATGAAAACATATTTTATATGTTGTTGTAATGAATTTTATTATCTGCATCCATGTCTATTTTAGTATGTTGTAGATGCATCAATGTAATGGAAGTCAATAGTAGTTAAATATGTTTATAATTTGTAGTTGAAAGCTACATGAAATTGGTTAACTGTAAAAGAATTAAATTAGTTAACATAAAAAAAAATTATCAGTATTCCACATCGTAATGTCCCTCGTTTGGGTTGGAGGATGTTACACTATCATATCAGAGCCAATGGTTCAAACACTGGGCTTGGATGGGCTCGAACCAAAGAAAAATTGTGAAATTCACTGTTTCAGATTTTGTCTATGATAGATTTGGGGGAAAAAAGACAATTTAGAGAGAAATCCCCAAATCAGTGGGGAAAATCTGAGTTTCAATGACTCTAGACTATTTAAGAGGATTAATGGAATTGAGAAGTAAAGTTGTAGATCAAAATTCAAGTTTTAATGGACGCTTATAGAGTTACAGGAAGTTTGGAAAATCGACGACCGAGATCTCTTTTGATCTCGATATCGACGGCTGAGATTTGTCATGATAAATTTAAAAATATATAAGGTTCAGTTGTTTTGAGACGTTTATCAAATCAATGGATAGGATTCATTTTGGGGGTTTTTTAAACAGAGTAGATCGACAGTCTAGATTCACCTAGACTATGATCAAAATTTTCTAAGTGTTGGAGTTCATCAAAATATTTTTCCAACGACCAATGGTGAGATCGGGGAGATTTGTAGAGGGTTTGGAGTTCACTAGTTGAATTTTTCGATGGTTGAAGGTTGAATCAACGAGTTTGGTGAAGATTTTAGTTCGGCCAAAAGAAGTCTTCGATCTTTGACGGCCGATGGTCAAGGATCGGAAGATATTGGCCAAATTTTCTAAGTGTCAAATTTCACCAAAGAATCTTGTCGATGGTTGATGGTCGGGGATTAGCAAGATTTGATGAAATTTTCATGCGTCTATAGAGGATCATCGATAACCATGATCAACACTAGTATAATCTCGTGAAGTATTTTCCATCACCAATAAAAGTTTTCGATGGCCGATGGGTTGGTGGTCGGAGGTTAGTCGATTTTAGCAAAGTATTTTGAATCATGTAGGAGAAGTTGTCGATGAGCGATGAGACAATGGTTGGGCGTCGATCAATTCGAAAAAGTGTTCAGGTCGTTCAAGAGAATTTTTCGATGGCCAGTGGGGGGAAGAGGATGATGATGTCATCATCCACATGTCATGCCATGTCAACATCCATGTTTCATTCCGTGTCACCCAAGTTGATACCTCGAGACAACATGTCATGCCACGTTAGCACCCACGTGTCATGCCACATCAAAAATTTCCACATCAGCCAACAGAAGTAATCGATGGATGATGGTTAGGTCAACCGATTTTGGAAAGTGTTTTTGATAGTTTTCAGGGATCATCAATCATCGATGGGATGATGGTCGGGCATCAGTAGAATCAGTGAGGAGTTTCATTCACCAAAAAATATAGTCAATGGTCGATGGTATAAGCATCTGATTTAGAGTTGTGTACAAATCAATTATCGGGGGAATGGGTCGATGGTCGACAGTCGTGTCGGTAGATCGAGGAAAGTGTGGTTCACGCCCAAGGAAAAACGTCGGTCCCTGATGGTTGATGTAGTGCAGATCAACGAATCAGATTAAATGTTATTTGATATCAATGGGTCAAATATAAAGGGTTGTTACAGTAGTAAAACAATAAGTTTTATGTGAATTTTTGTTGTTTTTTAAGGTCATTAACTTGCGGGGCATTTTTGAGGCCCTAAACGACGTTTTTATCCAATCAAAAACCAAAATAAAAAAGTGTAACAAGGTACACTCTATCTCTGGTGCTCAAATAAAATAACTTGGAGAGAGCTATCTAATGAGCTAAATGGTTCACAAAACGGAGCTCGTATGAGAAAGTTACAACCAAAACAACGAGGGTAAAATTTTAGCACCAGTTTTACTTTCAAAGGTTACAACTCCATACTCAGAGGTCTGTTTGGGGCACAAGAGTAGTCGATGGAAATATTATGACTCATAGAGGTAGCGTTGAAGTCATATTTTGGTTATGGGTGTTACACATCAAAAATACTCACTTTGATAGTGTCGCAAGTGTCGTCATCACAAAGGTCGCAAGTGTCGCATTTTGCTCACAAGGTCGCAAGTGTCGCATGTTGCTCACAAGTGTCGCAAGTGTCAAAGAAATCATGATGCCATGATGCCTATGTCGTGCCTATAATGACATGAGAAGGACACTTGAAACACCTCAAACATTTGATTTGGAAGAGGATAAATGAGTTAGCAAGCTTACAAACTTTTTCCCATCTGAAAGCACCTCAAAAACTGAGTTTTTGGAGGGGAGCGCTCCCCTATACCTATTCTGGGAGTGCTCGCACACCCCCTTACACTATTTGGGAGTGTTATAAAGCTCTTTGGCTCTTATGCAGGAGCACTCCTACCCTTAGGATCGTTGGCGCTCCCCTAAAGCCTACTAGGGAGTGTTATACTGCTCTCAGTGCCCTTTTGAGGGAGTGCTACCTATTTTAGGAAACAGTTGAGTTTTTGAGATGAATGGGGGAAGGATATTTTCATTCTTAGAAAGTAGTTGAGCTTGAATCCCTAGTCTAGCCATGATCTTAGGTCATATCCTCAACTGAAGGAGAAATATCCTCACCTTCCCCAAGGATATCTCAAGTTGTTGAGACTCTCCAAGGCTATATAAGCAAGCTTTCTAATGGTAAAAGGGCGTGGAAAGGAGAGAATCACACCAAACTTATGATCTTATAAGTGGTGCTGGAACAGAGATATTTTGGAGGCAAGAGAACTATGATCTCATAGGGATCAATTAGTGAAGCTATCATCATTTGGATCATGGATCTTTTGAGCAAGGGGTAGACAAGGAGGACTTGACGAAACTGTTGCAATCCATCTACAACTGTAAGCAATGTCTTGTCCTCGTTAATATAATTTGATTGGCCTGTTTCTTTCTAATTTGTGTTTAATCTCACATGAATTTGTCTCTTTATTAAATAAACCTATTTTGGACTAATCTTGATAGAGTAGGAAGTGGTCATACTTTGTTTGTCTACAGGGATGATCGAAGAGTGAAAGATTGGAGCTCAACTCAGAGCACGCAGGGACAAACACCGGTAAAAGGTACTTATTTTCTCCTTCCTTCTCACACACTAGTCCAACTAGATCTAAAAAGGAAGTCAGTGACCATGATAAGCACTTTCTGTCTTAGAGTTAGGAGTCTATCTCTTTGAGGAGATCTACCTGTCCGCAGGGAGATTTTCCTTCAACAGAAACTGGCGACTCCACTGGGGAGGAATCAAAACTTTCTTAGTTTTGTTTTTTCCTCATAGGCCTTGTCTTAGATTTTGTTTTCTTATACCTTGTTCACCCCTTTATATCTGATTGCATTTGTTGATTGACTCTTCACTCCATCACACTCAGCTTGATTGTAAAAATTACATTGAAATTTTGGGTTTTTTTGGACTTTTTTTGATCTTTAGGACTCTAGCGCTCCCCTGCCTTGTTAGCAGAGTGCTAGCACTCCCTTAAGCTACTGGAAAGAGATTTATAATGCTCTGGTGGCCCTTATACTAGAGCGCCAACCCCTTTTTTCCCAAAATCTCTTTAAAAATTGCAATTTTTGAAGGTCCAAACCATGTTTTCTCACTTGTCGGGTTGCTTTGTGATTCAATGATTCTTCCTTTGACCTTTGACATGCTTCCTATTGAGAAGTAAACACTTTTTTATTCATATTTTATGCCCTTCTTCATTCTTTTTTATTTTTTGCTGTTGAGAGCTTGAAATCGATCCGCTGCTTTTTCCTCTCCTATCCGACTGAGCGGGAACTCCGGCGAAGGACATCTGAAGTCTGTGACTCTTCTCACTTGGTTTTTGAAGGTCATTGTTCTTTGAACACTTCATTTTTGTGTGAATTGTTTGGTTTTTTCATTGTTATTTTTGTTCTCTGTTTGCTTCTTGCTTCAATCACAGCAAGAGGGTGTCTGTTGTGTATGCGAAATCTGATCATGCTTGTCTGAATCTCCTTGATCTGAAAAGGTAGTTGATAGGAGAAGTTTTTCACATTGAATTAGTTATCATTCACATACAAATGGAAAGTTACATTTTAGTGCTTGATTTGCATATTAGAAGGCATTTTTCGAAAAGGTTTTAGCATTGCACTGGATTCGATTGAGAACTAATTGATAGGGGATTTTTCATATTAGTGTTTGAAAGTGAAAACGACTCCTTCTCTTTCCCTTAAACAGGTGTTCATTGAAAAGAAACGATTGCTTATCATCTTTCATGCATATTTTTGGGCATTGAGTCATCGTTCCATTAGTTTCACTTTCGTACACCCTTTGAGTAAAGAACAGCTATAAAATGAACTCTAATTAAAAATTATTAGAACATTTTTGTTTTTAGGATCTTCCACCAACAGTAGACTAGAGCTAGCACTTTGGATTAGGCTGTAAACATAACTCTCCAAAGTTTCCAAAACAAACATTAGCATCCTGAGCTAGGGAGAGTCAAATCCAATTATCGTATAAGTCTGCCTAGGATCCCCCTCTCACACAAGGTTTACGCACGAGGTCGCACTCGGGAAAGATACGGAGATTATCCCTCCGTGGTTTGACTAATTGTAGTATTCATATCGTATTATGGGGATCGCTTAAAGGTATACCCACAATGTTGAGTGGAAGCCTTTCAAGTTGATTTCGGGCTAGATACCCTGCCCGTACGTTTGGACTAAACTGTCGATTGTACTCGCCCAGGGGCTGACTGCGAATTGGTAACCTGAGTGTCCATAATCTTTAGGGTCTTACACAAGGTGACAGTGAAGGGAAGTCTCACTGTACCTGGAGCAGACATTGGTCAAACTCACTCGGGCTCCTTGGAGGGTAAATCCACAACTACTGTGTGGAAGCTTGCACCAAGGCATAAGTCCGTTAAGCAGGTCTCCATTGTAACTGTTCCACCATATCCTAGCCCCTTCTCAAATTGATCACGCGACATTGGATTTCATCACCAACTAGTACGGTCATCGAGAGAAGTTTTTGTCTGCTTGGTTGATTCCTAGATTTCTTAGCGCATGCTATTTCTTTTTGTTAGTTGGCCCTAGATTTTCAGTGTGATCTGTTATTCTCCACAATTGAGCCCGTAGACGATAAAGGTCTTCGTCGATCACGTAGGATGCAAGGGCTGCCTCAGAAAGGCTATCAACCCTTACCTTCTAACCCTCCAGAAGACAACTACCGTAGAGAGGTAGAAAATCCATCTGATGCCAGAAGCACTATTGCTCCCCCGTTAGATAACCCAGAAGACGCTTTGGGCACGGTTGAAAATCCCACCACACCTGTGTCAGTAACTCCTCTCAAACCACTTTTGGTTCGTTTAGACTCCCTTGGGAACGTCATAGACAAAGAAGTCCCACGATTACTGGAGAGGATCTTTACCGAAACATATATGGGATCCACGGAACCACTCTTTGGTGATGAGTATAGGACTCTTGTTCATCCTAGCACCGTAGTAGCAACCAATCCCACACCTTCTCATTCTGTATGGAGGACTTCATCGGGACACAATCTCTATGACCATTTCAAATATATTTGACAACCCTTTCCTCCTCATGCATTAGTTTGTATAGATTTGAAAGGAAGTCAGTGTCCACGTTAAGCGTCTTTTGTCTTAAGAGTTAAGAGTCTAGCACTCAAGAGGAGATATACCTGTCTGCAGGGAGATTTTCCTTCAACAATGGGTACCTGAAAATGTGCAGGAAGATAAATAAGACACCTGTAACACGCAAGGATTAATTGGGTAAAACAACCTAAACTTCTCCAGACCATAACTTTCAACTCTCGGCTTGAATTTGAGAAAACAAACAGCCAATGGAAAGGTATTGAATATTAGAATATAGATATCAACCCATAATTTTGAATTGGGAAATACATTTTCTCAAAAATTAATAAAATATTTATGTAGTGGCAAAAGAGTGGAAATTGCAACATGTAAATGTTGAAACGTTTCGCTCAGAACCTAGATTGAGGCATGATTACAACCATTAGAAGGTTGTTTTAAAGAGGAATGAATATAAGGAATTAAAATTTTGATTTGGTGCATTATTTCCTCCATAAATTGATGAATAAATAACTTGTATTCTGATGGATGAAATTCTTTATGCTATGCATGTTTCTAATAGTAATTATTACATGCACATTTCTTGCAGAATTAGGGGTACAGGAAAGAAAATTTGGTTATTATATGAGGACTAAAGTTATGGAATATGCTTAGGTATCTTAGAGCCATGAAGAAGATATCATGGGTTTTCATATGAGCATGGGGAATGTTGAGACAGTGAAATGGAAGAAGAGATAGGTAAGATCATCTCACTATGAGAAGCATGCATAGGGAAGTGCAAAGTTATAGAGCTGATAAAGAAAGGATTATGAAGGCTCATGAAGACATACTTCAAAACTTAAACATGTTGCATAAGCAAGTTAACAAGGACTCTGGCACCAAGAAAGCATCTAGTGCTAGACAACTATCTACATCAAGATCCCATATAAAAAGGGATGATCATGGAAATGAAAGGCAGTCAAGAAGCATGAGTAGACACCATCATTTTCCAAGGCAATCCACTAGAATAACTTGTGCAAGTTCAGGGCTAGGGAGTAACCCAAGTGTGTCTCAACTAGTACATATGGACAAAAACTCCGATGCTATAATCCAATGGTACATCATACTGTCAGATTTATTTTTCAATTTTAGTATTTTTTTTTGTAGAATTCATGATATTCGTCAGATATCCGATGAGCATGGAATTGGATATCTGAAGGGTGTTCAGTTTGACCAAGTCAATGATCAATTCATCGGACATCTGACGTTTGACCATGTCAATAAATTTTGTGTCGAATATTTGACGGTTGATGAAGTCAATGTTTTTTCCTGTTAGACAACATATCTCTGGTAAAAAATACAAAGAAGTTCAAAATATTAGAGACGTTTGACGTTGTTTCTACACTATCGATGATTTGTAGAGGTTATAGGGGATATTTTTTCGTCAAAATACATATTTTTTTATTTTGTTAATCGCATGACAAATAGTTAAACTACGGAGGTTGATTTTTGAATACAATCATCATTGTAATTTTGGTAAGGGAAAATGTCACATAACATTCCTCCAGGATGAGTATAACAAAATGTGAGATCTGCATTGGAGGCTTTGGGTGATGGAAAATGTTATTGCTCTTGTAACAAATGTAGGGGCTATAATAGTAGGAAAGTTTTAATAAAAACAACTAGAATATATTGTAGAGATTATGGACACCTTGAAGGAGGGCATGAATATCATCCCTTGGTAAGTTAATCATTATGTGTCTTTATATTGCAGATTGTTTTTTGTAAACGTTAATATGTTAAATGTAGAAGAAGAATAATGTAGGGTTTAGTGGTTAGCGGGTTTAAGGTTTAGGGGTACAGGGAGTAAGGGGTTAGGGGATAAGATTTTAGCGATTTAAGGGTTAATAAGGCCATATTAGGGCTCAGTGGTTTAGGGGTTAGGGGTTTATAGTTTAGGGTTTAAGGTAGGTTTAGAAGCGTTTTGTGGCCTAGGGGATTTAGAGGTTAATCAGGTTTTAGGGAGTAGGGGTGAGGGGTTTAGGGTTAGGGATTAAGGGGTTAGACCGGGTTAGGGTTGGGGTTAAGGTGTTAAGGATTATGGGGATAGGGTATAAGAGGTTAGGGGTTAATGGTTTAGAGGTTAGGGGTGGGTTAAGGGTTAGGGATCATAGGGATATATAATATCTGATCTCAACCCCTTACATTCGATGACCACATGTTCATCGGATTTAGGGTAGGGTTAACCCATTATATCCGATGACCACATGTTCATCTGGATTTAGGTAGGGCTTATGGGCTATGGGGTTTAAGGTTTAATTAAGGGGGTGTAAGAGGTTAGGGGTTAATATTTCACGAGTTTAAGGATTAATAATTAGGCCATATTAGGCCTGTGCTGGTTTAGGGGTTAGGGGTTAGTATCTTAGGTTTTAAGGTAGGTTTAGGGGTTTAGGGTTAGGTTTAGGGTTAGGGATTAATGTTTTAGGCTAGTTTAGGGGTTACTAGTTTAGGCGGTTAGGGGGTAAGGGGTTGAAGAGCTTAGGGGGAATGGGTTTAAGGTGTTAAGGATTACTGGGATAGGGTCTAAGGGGTTATGGATTAAAGGGTTAGGGGTTAATGGTTTAGAGGTTAGGGTGGGTTAAGGGTTACATATCAGAGGTTAACGAGTTATGGGTTAATAAGTTAGGATTTAAGCTAGTAGATTTAGGGGGTTTAGGGCCTAATGGATTTAGAGGTTAATGGGGTTTTAGGGAGTACGGGTTAGGGTTTAGGGTTAGGGAAGAATATGACATATTGATGAATGCAAAAAAATAATAATAGGTTGTTTTTACTAGTTGTGACTATATGTAATCTCACAAAGTGTATCTCTTTCTACATGTCAAGAAAACTAACATTTTTCCTATATTTTTCCAACATATTCATAAACATCTTGATAAATTGCACAAGCTTCATCATAGTTTTGTTGTATTTGTTTCTCTCTCTCACCTAAGTTGTCTTTGTGTTTGTCTTTGTTGACTTTATTTTCCTATATTATATTTGTAAACGTTTGTATCATTTTAATATTTGTTATATACACTGATATTACTTGTTTGTTTGTAATTATAAAGAAACGACATCATAGGGAACACAATATGGAGGAAGACGTGGATGTACAAGCACCTGTTCAAGAACATGGAGAAAATATTGAATATCAAGTTAATGATGATGAAGAAGATGGGACAAATATATTGATCCAAGAGACATTTAATAATGCAAGAATATATGATGATGATGACATGCTTGATGGTTTTTTCGATATACATGTACTTGAGAATGCAAGACAATCTCTTTATGAAGGGTCAAAAACAAGATTTATCGCTACTATAAATGTTGTTGAACTTAAATTTTATGAATGGTTTGTCAAACACTTGTGTGACACAACTCCTAAGGTATATTGTAATATATTTTGTCACATTTAGTACAACATGATAAAGGTTTTCTTTTTTCCTCTATTTTTTTGTTAGTTGATCACCTGTAAAATTTGAATGCAATATGTAGGATTAATATTCTTCAAATTAACCAGTACTTATTTTTTATGTTGTAGAATGTTAGGTGAAATTTTGTTACCATTGTCAAATGTTTTACCTCGCACATACCGAGATTGACATGTCATTATGAAAGATATCATAATGGAGTATCAAGTTATTAATGCATGTCCTGATGATGATATTCTATATTATGGAGAACATGTGTTGAAAGAAGAATGCCTGAAATGTCAAATTACTAGATATCAAACCGATAAAGTAACAAAAAAGGGGACTTGAAAGGTTCTTCGTTATATTCCCATAATTCTACATTTGTGGTGATTGCTCAAGTGCAAAAGCATATAATAGTTTATGGATTACCATGAAAAGAACACAAGTAAATATGGTGTTCTTAGAACATCTACAGATGGATATTCATTTAAGAATATAGAGGAAATATGTCCACATTTTAAAGTCTAACCTTGTAATCTTAGGCTTTCAATGGTAGCTAACGATGTCAATCCATTTGGAGAGATCAAATCTACTTACTTGGTGTGGCATGTTTTTGTTATCAACAATAACACTCCTCCATGGATTTCAATAAAGAGGGAGCACATAATGTTGACAATTATTGTTCCAGGTCTCTGTTTAGAATGATTTTTTTTAACACGGTAACATCTCATTTGTCTTGTTTGTTTCATAATTTTTTCTTATATTTTTTTGTTTACTCATATATGTTAAATTATGTCTTATAATTATGTTGGATTTTTTTTATTTACTCATATATGTAGTGTTGATTAATTGGGTTGGTTTTCATTGATGTCAACCCTTGAAGCAAGACCGGTAGCAAATTTCGGTAGCCCTAGAGGTGTGGATAAGGATCTCATGTTTGCTTGAGGGATAATGTAATGAAGATTAGTGAATTTATAGGAAAGACTATCATAGATGGATAGTACATGTCGTTCCATTTTTGGTGATATGTGGTACGTCACATAGTTCCTCACGGTTGGGGAGATATGGCTTAATGAAGTTGGAGAACCATCATGAGTAATCTAGAAGCCCATAGAAGGTCAAAGAAGTTAATTATTCTAGAATATCCTAGAAGAAGTTTACTAGTAAAAGTGGTTGTAACTAGGAGTTAATCATGGGTAAAGTTGTTGCAATAAGAAAATAATTAAAAAAAGAAATTAGTTGCAACAAGAAGTTGTGAGTTTTCTATTTATGGCAAAGTAGTTAAAAGTGGGTTAGCCCTAAAGGAAGGAAAGCGGGTAAAATAGTTAGAAGATAACCCCTAAAGGAAGCGACTTGGAGAGTATAAATAAGAGAGCAATGATCTCTTATTAACACCTAATTTGAGCATATTGAATATCTATTTTGTGAAATTTTTTGGGAAGGTATCATTGACAAATCTTTAGCAGTGAATATCAAGAAGCAACAAAGTTGCAGGATCGAAGGGTCAAGACCTTGGGTATTGAACTAGGGATTTATTGAAGATATCCATAGGTTGCAGTAATAGAAGGATGCAGACATCTGCGGGCCACAATGGGACAAATCGCGGATACCCGCAGGTTTACTGAAGACAAAGCACAGATTTGTTGCCAAATATGAAAAAGAAGATATGATCTATCATCAATGACAAGTTGCAAAGATGAGAAGTGACTACAGGAAGGTGTGACAGTGTTCATGTACGACATATCAAGGTACAATATCAAAAAGGTATGTTGCATGATTGGATATTTGTGATAACTTGAGGTATGGTCATACAAGGGTTAGTATATTCCTTTGGGATATCAATGGATGTATGATATATGCTACATAAGGTAGATCAAAAGAAGTACAATGTTGGAATACTTTTTGTTTATCATTGGCACACTTTGTTGGGATATATTTGAGGAATTTGTTAGTACATTGTTGAGGTATGGTTTTGTGAGCTTGGGTACTTTCCTAAAGATGTTATTATTTGTATGGTTCTTGCTGAGGCAGATCTGGTGAAGTGCATTGCTGGTGAACTTATTTTGTTTTATTGACATATATTGTAGTGCAATGTGAGAAGCATTTGAAAGTGATTTTGGTATATGTTTGAGTGGTACATGTTTGAGGGTTTATGGTTGAGACATAGTGTTATCAGTACAAGTTGGGTTTGCATAACAATGAGGGTTTAATGTATGGTTAATGTAAGAGGTTCTTATATCACATGAGTTCAGTTAGAGATATGTATGAACCTAGTACATGGTTATGTTAGATCTACTTGGATATTGGATGAGTATTGTTTCTATCAGATCATCGATTTTGTGAGAAGATACAGAGTGATCAGACAATGATAGAGACTGAGATAGGGAAATAGACAGAGTGATAAAGACAACATTTGTGATACTAGTAGATATTTATGCTAGTCCACGAGTTGTAGAAAATAAAGGCACGGATACCCGCAATTTGCAGAAGGAAAGGCACAGACATTCGCATGTTGCAGAATAGATAGGTCATGGATCTGTAGGAAATTTTGAAGAATATTGGTACATGTTGGAATAGGATTTCAGTGACATTTGTGACAGTGACAGAGTTGATTTAGTGACAGTGACAGGTTTTCTAAATTTGGCATTTATACTTTAGGTCTGTTTGGACGGGGAAAGGATAGGTGGTTGTATCCGGAGAACATAGGGGGTTGTAGCCTCCTTCTAGTTGTATCCAGTGAATTGGGGAGTTGGAGCTTCCCTCAGGTTGTAGCCTGAGAATATAGTGGGTTGGAGCCTCCTTCGAGTTGTAGCTGGAGAACAAAGGAATTTGGTGCTTCCAATGAATGTACTTCTTAAATACATATAAGAAAAATCCTTCTGTGGTTTTCTCTTGCATTGGGTTTCCATGTAAAAATATTGGTGTACTGTGTATGTGTATGATTTCTCATTGTTCATGGTTCATTTATTATGCACTTGTTGAATTATATTGGTAAACTAATCATAAGGATAAAAACACTTATATATGTTATGTTTAAAAAAGATGAAAAAGAAATATTACTAATTCACCCCCCTCCCCTCCCCTCAGTAATCCAACAATTGGTATTAGAGCAAATTCTTCAAAAGGCAGTCTAACAACTAGAAGGAGATCATGGATTAATCTAAGATTGGGATACCACATTCTGACGAGGAATATTACTCCTTCTAGAGTAGAAGAATGAAGACACACATACATGCACTAGGTTTTGATTTTTGGCGATCAATATTAGATGGATACAAAGCACCAGCCACTCCTCCAACAGAGAAAGATGGAAAGAAACTTGAAGAAAATAATTCAAGAGATACAAGTTCACTCCTGAATGGTCTGACTAAATCAATATACACCAAGTTTATGCATTGTTATTCTGCGAAATAAATATGGGACAAACTTAAGAACATATACAAAGGAGATGATAAATTCAAGGAAGATAAACTTCAAATTTTCATAGAAAAGATCGAACAACTAAAGATGAATGAAGAAGAAGGCATAGAAGCATATGTTTTATGAGTTGATGAAGTAGTAAAAAATATCATAGGTCTGGGAGATGAGTTAAAGGAAAATATTGTTGTAAAAAAGGTATTGATATCTCTACCAATGAGATTTGATTCAAAGATTTCAGCACTAGAAGAGAGAGTGGAGCTAGCTATAATAACCATGGATGAGTTGCATGGGACACTCATAGCTTACGAGATGAGAACAGAATAATACAATTCGGTTACAAAGGAAGCAACATTCAAAGCATCTAACAAGACAAAGAAAAATGACAAGCAAAAGGCAAAGTTAGATAGTAGCAGCAGTGATATCTCAAAAGACAATGAAGAAGTAGAAAACTTCGTCAGAAGGATGAAAAAGGGAAATTGAAAATATATAGGTAAGATTTCATTGATTTTTTTAATTGTGATGGTATTGGTCATTTTGATAATAAATGTCCCCATAAAAAAAAAAATGAAGAAGATGACTCTAAGAGGAAACAAATATACAAAGGCAAAAGAACCAAAAAGAGATTTTTCAAGAAAAGTCCAAAGAAAATAGTTCCTCTTTAGATGAAGATGAAGTCAGCAATAGTGATACAAAAAGGGCTCTATTCATGGCAATAGAAGACTCTGATGAAGAAGGAACCGACGAAGAATATGAAGAGGCAAAAGTTTATTACATAGAAGAATTGTTGAGTGCCATAGAAGTTATAAAAATGGAAAAGAAGATAAACAAGTCACTACAAGAAGAACTAAAACGAAAAGAGGGAACTCAAAATCCCAACTACGAATAACTAGAGTAGATTATCACTAAATTGAAAATCCAAGTAGAAGAATACAAGAGAATTGAAGAAACACTCAAAGAACGGTTAGAAGAAAAAGACATGATCATTGGAAGTTTGGAAGCAGAGATTATTATATTGAGAAAAGACCTTCAAAATAAAAACATGCATAACATATCTAAATTTGTGGATGAGATTATTAGCAGTCAACGGCCACATCATGACAAGTCCATACTAGTATACAACCAGACAGAAAAGGGCTCAAGCTCCAAAATGAAATATCATGAAATAAAGCAAAGCAGTTATGCAGAGACAGTCAAAGGATCTAATGAAAAGGAAGAGACAAGAAGATTAAAAATAAACATCATAGATATACTCCACCTCCAAGAAGATTCAAAGTTCAGAATCGATAGCAGTCAGAAGAAAAAATATCTCTAGAAGAAGAAGGATTCATAAAATCAGGATCATTTAGAAGATATCCATGTCCCAAGTATCAAACAATTTTTGTTGGATTATGTCATTCATGTAATAATTTTGGGCACAAGGATGTGAATTGAAAATCCAATAGAAGAAACAAAAACAACTATGAAGGCTATACAATAAATGTTTATTCAAGAAGCCCTAATAAAATGCAAAGCAAAAACTACAACAAGTTTGAATCTTTGAGTACCGAAGTGGAATGCTACAAGTGCAACAACTTTGGACACATGGCCATAGATTGTAGAATGACAGTTCCTCCAAGAGAATCAAAATAGAATAATAATAGTCACAAAAAGGAAACACAAAGAATATGGATAAGAAAGAAGAATCAATACAACAATGAAGAATGCACACTCACTCTACAAGCTCAACACAAGAAACATGGTTGGTATGTTGACAATGATTTTTCAAATCACATAAAAGGCGATAAGGAAAAGTTTCTAACTTTGAAAAAGGAAAGAGATGGATCGGTCTCTTTTGGAAATGACAACTCGGTCAGAATCATTAGAAGAGGCACATTCAATATTGGAATTAAGGATTCCAAGGAAGAAAATGTTTTACTAATGGAAGATATGAAACGCAATATTCTGAGTGTAAGTCAAATGTGTGACCAAGGTCACAAACTTGTGCTTGATTCATAGAAATGTGAGATAAGAAAAGAATATTCAGGAAGAGTGGTGACGACAACTATGAGAACTCCAAGCAACATATACGTACTAAGTGAAATTGGAAAAGAAAAGTGTTGTTTAGGAAAGGAAGATGAAGTTTGGTTAAGTCACAGACGAATGGGTCACATAAACTTCAATAATATTGTCAAGGCCAGCAAAAAGGAAGCATTCAGATAAATTCCCCAGATCATGAAGCCAACAAGTACATTATGAAAGCATTGTCAATAACGAAATCAAACAAAGACCAAGTTCAAATCAAAGGAATACTCCACAACAAGACCACTGGAAATTGTGCATATTGATCTAGTTGGACCGACTAGAACAAAAGGTTTGAAAGGCGAGCAGTACTTTATGATATTACGTGATGATTATACAAGAATGAATGCAGTTTTTTTTCTCAGGAGGAAGTCAGAGGCATTTGAGAACTTCAAAATGTACAAGGAGATGGTTGAAAATGAAATAGATTTGAAAATAAAATGTTTGATATTGGACAATGGAGGAGAGTTTCCACAAAGTAATTTATAGACTTCTGCAGTAAGCATGGGATAAAGAGGCAATTCTCCATTGCCAGGACACCACAAAAAAATGGGGTCATCAAAAGGAATAACAGGACAGTACAGGAAATGGCCTGAACTATGTTAATGGATTCCAATTTGACAGATGTCTTTTGGGTACAAGAAGTACATACAACAATTCACATTTAAAATAGATTAATGCTAAAAACACCAGTGATAAAACTCCATACGAGCTATGGAAAGGAATATCGGTGAATGTGAAGCATTTTAGATTTTTTGGAACCAAATGCTACATTAAAAGAGAAGATGGAAAAATAGGAAAGTTTGAATCTTGTGTTGAACAAGTAATACTTGTTGGGTACTCAAGAGAAAGGAAAGCATACAAATGCTTCAATATAAGGCTCAAAACAATTGTGGAAAGAATCAATGTGACATTTGATCAGACAGGTGGATGCAGGATAAAAGAAGAATGCAAGGATTCAATGGAACATGGTAACGAAGAAGAAGTAAAGGAAGAAGAAATAACAGAAGAGGAAGATGAAGAAGATTATCCAAAAGAAGAGAAAGAACAACAAGATCTTCAAGTGCCTCCAAATACACCTAGTAGACGAATACAAAAGAATCATCCATCAGATCATATTATCATAAATAAAGATGCAAGAGTTGAAACTAGAAGAAGAATTCATTCACCAGAATAACTGCACCTAGCACTAGTATCTACAATTGAGCCAAGCAGTTTTGAAGAAGCCATCAAGGATAAATTTTGGATCAAAGCCATGGATGAATAGTTATATCAAATAGAGAAGAATGACACTTCGGAACTATTTCCAAGGCCAAGGAAAAAGAATGTGAATGGTGCAAAGTGTGTCTTCATAAAAAAATTAAACAAAGATAGACAGGTTACCAGGAACAAATCAAGATTGGTATGTAAATGATATTCTCAAGTTGAAGGTATAGACTTTGGAGAGACGTTTTCCCTAGTTTCCATAATGGAAGAAATCATATTGATTCTCGCTTATTCATGCTCCAAGAAAAATAAAGTGTATCAGATGGATGTGAAGTAAGCCTTCCTAAACGGGGATCTAGATGAAGAAGTCTGCATTGATAAACCATAAGGATTTCAGTTGTTAGAGAATGAAAATTATGTTTTCAGGTTGAAGAAGGCCTTGTATGGTCTTAAACAGGCCCCCAAAGCATGGTACTCCAGACTGGATAGATACTTACAATAGCAAGGGTTCAGGAAAGGGAATGTATACAACAACCTCTACATCAAGGTAAATAAAGATAGTATTTTGTTAATTGAAGTTTATGTTAATGATATTATCTTTGGAAGTGATGATGATAGGATGAGATAGAAATTTGCAAAGGATATGCAGAATGAGTTTGAAATGTCATTGCTTGGAGAATTATCTTTATTTTTGGGTCTTCATATATTTCAAAGCAACCAAGGCATTTTCACCTCTCAAACTAAGTACACCAGAGAAATGCTAAAGAGGTTCAGAATGGAATATTGCAAACCAGTCAGTACTCCTATGAAAAATAGTTGCAAGTTAAGTAAAGATGATGATTCAAAGACTACAGATAAGAGGTAGTACAGGTCAATGATTGCAAATTACTTTATGTGACAACTTCTAGACCAGATGTGATGAGGGAAATTCAAGCAGCACCAAAGGAATCACATGTTTTAGCAGTAAAGAGGATATTCATATATATCAAGAGTACAAAAGAGTTTGTATTATGGTATCCAAAATGGAAGGATCTATCACTTATTTCCTACACAGATGCATATTGGGCAGGTTGCATTAATGATTGAAGAAGTACAAGTGGAGCATCTTTCTACTTGGGTGAGTGCTTGGTATCTTGGCTAAGAAAGAAACATTTATCAATATCATTGTCTACAGTC
>SNQJ01S0182823.1:0-19080 GCA_010110895.2 Picea sitchensis | reverse complement strand
TCACTGGACATTTTTGGACATAATTATTTTCTTGTTTGGGTACTCAATTGGCTCATATCTCATCCTATCATCCTCAATTTGATGGAAAAACCGATATAGTGAATAAATGTTTGGAAGGCTACGTTCATTGCTTTGTCTCTGATAAACAAACACAATGGTTCAAATGGTTACCCTTGGCAAAATGGTGGTATAACACTTCCTTTCATACTGCAAAAAAAATGACACCATTTATGGCACTCTATGGATACCACCCTCCTTCCATCACTTCTTCTCTAAAAGAAAAATGTAAGGTTCAAACAGTGGAATATCACATCGAGCATCAACGACAAGTTCTCCAAATATTAAAGGACAACCTGACCATGGCATAGAATCGCATGAAACAACAAGAAGATCAACATCGTAGTGAAAGAAGTTTTGAAGTAGGGGATTGGGTGTTTTTAAGACTACAACCATACAAACATATTTCCCTCAAACAAGCCAATAAGGATAATAAATGATCACCAAAGTATTATATCCCTTATAGGGTGTTGCAAAATATTGGTACTATGGCATACAAATTGGAGTTTCCTACATCTTCACGAGTACACCCAGTTTTCCATGTTTCATGCTTAAAGAAAGTTATAGGTGACAAGATCCCAATTCAAACTGTATTGCTAGAACTTGACGAGGAAGGAAAAATCATATTGGAGCCTGAATCCATCACTGACACAAGAATTCGATAGTTGAGGAATAGATCCATTTCAGAGTATCTCATTAAATGGAGGAAACTATCGGCTAAAGATTCCACTTGGGAAGATGAATCTTTTATGCAAAAGCATCTAGATTTACTCAAGCATTGTGGACAACACTTGTCTCAAGGGGAGGGGCATGTTAATACCTAAATAGTAGCGCATTACCCCTTAATTGGGGCATATTACATTAGTAATGTTATTTTATTTATGTCGGCTTTAGTCCATTAGTTGTAATTATACCTCCTAGTCTCCTATATATACCAAGGAGACATTTTCATTTGGAATCATATTGTATTTGGAAATTTATGTTGGCATAAGAAGGTTTCCCCCTCGAAGAGGCTTATTATCTAAATTTCTCTCTTTTTCAAGGCGGTGAGTACTTATTCTGAGTTTTTTCTATGCTATATTGATATTTGGTCCCTAACATACATGGTCAGATCAAGATGTTTGGTTGATCGAATCAGGAGATTCATATCATATGACACCACATAGAGAATGGTTCTACAAATATGAATGATCTGAAGGAGGAGAAGTGTTCTTGGGGGATGACTCAACAACCAAATTGTCGAACGGGGAAGAGTTTGACTGATACTACAAGATGGAAGGAGTAGAACCCTTCTAGGTGTGATACACATTTTGGGTTTGGCAAGAAACCCTATATATGTCAGTAATATGAGTGATGTTATCATGCACACTCTATTTCAGAAGGATTCGTGCAATAGGGTCATAGTTGTGATGGTCTTAATGAAAGGCATTTGGATTGGAACCCTATACAAGTTTTTAGGGAGTGTCGACTCGACTGGATGCAACAACATTATTGTTCCTGAATTCGATCGAATTTGACTCAACTCGACTCCATTTGGGATGAGTCAATTCAAACCGACTCGAAAATTCATCATAAAGTCGACTCGACCATGTTATGGCACAAGAGGATGGGACACATTGGAGAAAAAGGACTTCGAGCTATGCATAACAAAGGTATGGTCGAAGACTTTCCTTAATGTAATTTAGAAGTTGACTTTTTTGAACATTTTATATATGGAAAACAAATTCAGGTGAGGTCCCCATCTGGAGCGACAAGGAAAAATGGCATTCTAGAGTTGGTTCATAGTGATGTGTTTGGCCCTCTTACAGTGCCTTCACTTAGTGGATCCTTGTATTATGTCTCCTTCATAGATGATTTTTCCAGGAAGACATGGATATATTTCTTGAGGAAGAAATTAGAGGTTTTCAAGAATTCAAAGAGTTTAAATCTCTTGTAGAAAACCAGACAGATAAAAATATTAAGGTGATGAGAACTGAAAATAGTGGTGAATTCTATGGAAAATAATTTGATCAGTTATGCAAGCAGTGTGGCATGGCACGCCAAACTACCACACCATATACCCCACAACAAAATGGATTTTCTGATAGAATGAAAAGAATGTTGATCGATAAGGCAAGGAGCATGCTCGATGGTCCTGGGATCGCACAAGAATTATGGGTGGAGGCAGTCAATACTGCAAAATATCTATTTAATATGTCTACTTCGTCGGCACTAGTTGACACAAATCCAAATGAGGTATGGTCGAGTAAGAATCCTTCGGTTTCACATCTCAAAGTATTTGGTTGTGATGCATTTGTGCATATTCCCAAGGAAAAGACGAGCAAGCTAGACAATATGGCAGTCAAATGTATTTTCATTGGATGCAAAGAACGAATGAAAGGATATAAGCTTTGGGATCCAGCATCAAGGAAAATAATGTACAGTCGAGATGTGGTCTTCAAAGAAGTTTGAAGTAAGTTTGATCCTAAGGAAAATTTTTAGACCGAGAATAATCCTGAGATGATGTGGTTTGAACTGAGGAACGAAGAAGAGGATTTAGATGATTCAACTGAATCAGAAGAAGAGGTGCAACAAACAAATCCAGTTGTAAGGAGGTCAAAAAGAGTAAGAAAATCAATTGAAAGGTATAGTTCACCTTACTTTCATTATGCATTCGTGTTAACTCCCACCGATGATGAGCCCAAGTTGGTTAGGGAGGCAATAGACTCAGTAAAGAGAAAACTATGGAAAGACGCCATGGTTGAAGAGATGGAATCCTTGCACAAGAATTAGACATGGGAATTAGTCAAGTTTCCTAGTGGAATAAATTCTATCGGTATTAAATGGGTATTCAAAAAGAATATGAATGCAGTAGGTCAAGTCGATAAATTCAAATCTCAAATGATAGCGAAAGGATATTCACAAGTTGAAGGATTCGACTTCGGTGATATGTTTTCTCCTGATGCAATATTAACCTCCATTGGAGTACTAATGTCTCTAGCTGCAGCATTTGATCTAGAAATAGAACAGATGGATGTGAAGACAATGTTCCTACATGGGGACCTGGAAGAAGAAATCTACATGAAACAACCTAAAGGATTTGTAGTAAAGGGAAAGAAATATTTGGTGTGTAAACTGAAAATATCCCTTTATGGTCTAAATCAATCACCAAGGATGTGGTACCAAAAATTTGAAACATACATCGTTAGTTTGGTATTTGTGAGAAGCAAAGTTGATCACTGCATATATTCCAAAGAAGAAGGTGGGTGTTTCATATATGTAGATTTGTATGTCGATGGCATGCTTATGATTCAAAACAACATGGATGCAATAAAGGAGGTGAAGAAATAGCTATCCTCCAAGTTCAACATGAAGGATCCCAGTGCAGCTAACTTCATTTTGGGAATGAAGATTAAGAGAGATCGAGCAGATAGAAATCTTTAGTTGAACCAAATGAAGTATATTGAAACAACTTTGAAACATTTCAACATGCAGAATTGAAAACCAGTGAAGGTGTTAATCCCTGTGGGAGAAAGTTTAACTATTGAATAATGTCTGAAGACACAGGAAGAAATAGAGGGCATGGCATGTGTTCCCTATGCAAGTGTTGTTAGTAGTCTAATGTATGAGATGGTCTACACTCGACCAGGAATTTCCCATGCAGTGGGAGTGTTGAGAAGATACATGTTAACACCTGGGAAGGAGCACTAGACAGTTGTCAAGAGAGTATTCAGGTATTTTTGTGGCACAAAAGACTATGTTGTATGCTACCAAGGAAAACCTAGAGATGACAATGAATTAAATGTACATGGATTTGTCGACGCTAAATTGGATGGATATATGGATCGAGGGAGGTCTACTAGTGGATATACATTTAATATGTTCGATGGAGAAATCAACTGGATGTGTAAGTGACGAGCGATCGTATCCTTGTCAACAACAGAAGTTGAATACATGGCAACCACTCATGGAAGTAAAGAAGCAGTATGGATGCAAAGGCTATGTTCAGGAATCAAGTTTGAGAAGAGAGCTATGAAGATAAGTTGCGATAGTCAAAGTGCAATATTTCTGGTAAAGAACCTAACTTATCATTGAAATACTAAGCACATTGATGTACAATACCATTTCGTGAGATACATGGTGGAAAGCAACAAGGTGTTGTTGGAGAAATTAGACACGTTGGAAAACATAACAGACTCGTTGACCAAGTATGTGGTTGTTGCGAAGTTCTCTTGGTGTAGAGAGGCAATGGGCATAGATTCCTTGGGTTTGTGAACAAAATTTCAAAGGTCTCTCGGTTTCAGCAAATAATACAACAAGTGGGACAATGTTGGGTTGTTATATTTTTTGTAGTGAAAGTCTAGGTGAATCAACTAACAGTAAAAGTCGAAGGTCGAGGTTAGTTAACCAGGTAAAGTTGAAGTCAAAGATTGAGGTGGTTCGATATGGTAAATACATCGACAGCAAGTCGAAGAGGTCAACCAATAAGAGGTCGACAAGCGGGCATGTGGCGACTGACTAAAGACCGAATGAAGGCTGACTGGTAGTCAACGGTAATCCAACTTGGTAGTTGACTGTAATAGAATCCCGAGATTCATGGGATTTGTAGCCAATTATCCGCATGGATCTGTAACCATTTTTGGACGCATTTTCTTTAAGGTTTTTCCTATTGTAAATCATTAAAATAAGGCATGTTGTAAGGCCATAAAGGATAATAAAATAAATCTTGAATATTTAGATGATGAATGGATAATCACCAAGAGTCTGTAATTTAGAGGTTGTTGGTCATGAAAATGTAAGACGAATTGGCTACATGGTTGTTCTTATGTAAGCAAGAGGGTATGATTTTGATTGTGTCTTAGGTGTGGACCAAGGTTAGACATGTAATCTTTTATTCTTAATGCATAATACAACAAGGAGCAGAACGATCAAGGAATGTGTGTTTTCCTGGCTTGGGTTTCCAGGGTAAAATCTATGTGTATTGCGTGCTTCTTGTGTCATTTACTTCCTCTAATTAAATATTTCTTCTTCTCTTATGCTAGGTTTAGCATGGAAGTGTGTCTCATTTCCTAATAGGCACCAACCTACTTACAATTTTACAAGTTATTCATATGCATTTCCTTCATTGGTATGTTTGTTGCTTCTGTCTTCACCAAATATGCTCTGCGCTCGTTACTTATGATTTCACCATATCCGCTTTTCACTCATTACTTATGCTTTTGTCAGTTCAGTTTGGAAATCAATCCTTCTACTTTCATCAGATCGGCTTTGCACTCGCTACTTCTTCTTTTTCTAGATGATTTTTACAATCACTCCTTTTGCTTTCATCAAATCTGTTCGGTTCTCATTCCTTCTATTTTTGCCATATTTTCTCGGTGCTCGCTCCTTTTTCTTTTACTCTGCCTTCACCGGATATTCTTGCTTCTTATTCTAGTTTTTCCTTAGATCTACCTTTAGGAATTTTTCTTGCTAAAACACCAGATCTATTTTCTAGAATACCAAATCTAATATTCGCTAATATTTAATCGTCGCTCTTTGAATGATATTCAATCATCACTCCTCAAATAATATGCATAAGAATATTAATTTTTCACCCACGCACTTTATTTCTCACAGTCCTCTTCTCCTTTTATAATTTACCATTAGTTCTACATGAAAATTCATGTTCATTTGAAAAGACACGACTTTTATTAATATTTAATTAATTTTCCCCTTTTTATTTTTTAATTTATTTTTCAACATACCATGGGTAAAATACCACCATGGGTTTTTAAACCATGTGCAAATACCATGTGTACTTTTATTCCACTTTCACTTTTACCTTTTTTAATACACTTCCATGTTTACTCCAGTTTTACGTAACTTTTTTCTAATCCACTTTCATGTTTTGCTCCACTTTTACATAACTTCATTTCTAATCCACTTTCATGTAACTTCATTTCTAATCCACTTCCACTTTTGTATTTATTAAAGTCACATTTCCTTTGTATATTTATATGTGAATACTTACTTACCTTTGACATCAATGACAATAATTTATTCAAAAATATCTCACATTGTTATTGATGGCAACCATGTACTAAAAAACATCTAATCCTCCAGAAATAGAAATAATTCTCCTTTGATTGCAACTCTCCCCATATATGTAACTCTCCTCCCCATGTTTGCAAATCTCCCCATGTCTGCAATTCTCCCCCTTTAACATCAATGGAAAAGGTATGCTCCCCCTGAGTTGTGCTTCTTTACTAACGAGATGAGGGGGATATCACTCCCAGCTTTTGTCTAAGATATGCAAATGTTTCTTTGGGAAGGGGTTTAGTAAAAATATCTACAACTTGTTCCTTAGTAGCAGTGTATTCCAACTTGACACTTTGTTCGGCTACTTGCTCTCTTAGAAAGTGGTACTTGATGGGAATATGCTTCATCCTTTTCTGCATAGTTCCTTTTGATGTGATGATCCCCCTTAGACTGTGTTTTCTCTTATAGTTTTCTGAAGTAGCTCCCCCTGTGAATGTACTATCTTTTCTTGTTGTAATTGTTGAGTATTCTATGTTTTACCATCACTCTCCTCAACTGCTCCTTTTGCTACTTATTAAAAAAAATTATAAATACTTGTTATATGTTTCACTATCATAATACTATTAGCTACTCGCAACCGATAGGATTGGTTTCCTTCAACATTTTATCACAATCTATTGTTCAAAGAAAATGTCCATATACAACTTATCACATATTCATGTTCTTTGAATCTTCAAGTTGTTATGTGCCTTCATATCTTCTAAGGGATATCCAACTGTCACGAGTATGTTTATGCTTTGGTAGTGATTTAATGTCATCAAACCACCATCCAGTTGTCCTTCAAAAACACTTTCCTAGACATAGTCAATGGTGTTCACAATGTATAGAATATCTAAGTGGAATTGTATTTTATTTTTCACAATAGATACCTCAAACCATGCCAACTCCCAAGGTTCAATACATTTCTCACAAAGGATTCTGATATTTCCTTGGACAAATGTGTAAAGTTGTCGTAAAATTTAATTCCCAGCTGTCAAAAATCCTTCAAGGTCTAAAGAAGGAATGTCTAGAATACTGAATGAAAATTATATGCATGTTGCCAAAAATTTAACATCCTCCACTTGTAATTTTTATGTCATCAACACTACCAGCCCATTCTACATATGCATATGTTGTTAGAGTAAAATATTCACCTCTTAAGTACCATAAGCCAAAGTCCAAGGTTCCCTTTAGATATTTGAATATTCTTTTTACTGCTTGTACATGATTTTCTTTTGGTGCAGCTTGAGATCATGCAACCAATCATATTGCTTGCATAATGTCTATCCTTGATGTCATCACATATATTATACTTCCAATCATTGACGTATACAATGTTTGATTTGCTTCCATATATTCATCATTTTTTCTCAATTTACAGCTTGTGACCATAGGTGTGTTAACTAATGTACAATCTTCCATTTTGAATTTCTTCAATTTTATCTTAAGAAAAATTACACAGCACATAGCCTTCCCCATTTAGTTTTGTTCTAACTACAAAAACTACTCGAACATGATACAACAACACTCCTAAAGAAGTCTGAACATTGTCACCAACAACGCAAGATAATCAGTCTTTGTCAATCCAGACAATCTCTCTATCCAAAATAAGTAGTAGTACATCTCCAACAAAATTTGAACATGGTTGGGTTGGTCTCAGCAAATCCAATTCAATTCAACAAGAAATAGTCAATCCAACAAGAAGACATTAATTTGGTTCACATCTAAACAACTTCAAGTATTCCCCCCCTTGAGGGATCAATAAGTAGCAGCAATAGTTCTTGTCAAAAATTCTAGTCGATGGACAACCTAGTTGAAACTTAGTCGATGAATAATCAGTCGAAACTCCAGTCAATTTTCATGTCAGGTCAATCCTTAATCGACTACTTCCAACGAAATTATCAATAAGTAAGAGGAACATTGCATGATTGTACAGTGGATGATACACAATGACATGAATTCCTCAAACATCTGGTCAAATGATTCCACGTCCATCCATCAATCTAACCACAATTTATTCTGGTAGTTGGAACTAGTCCATAATTTTGGCTTTCATGTCTCTTTTGTAAATATCTAAAAGCATGATTTCCATTCCGTCAATTTTTATGGTGAAGATGATGATAGGGCACATATATTTGTGTTGGATGATCAAATGAAGTAGGCTCAGGTTCAGGTTCACTTACATGAGTAGAACAACTCAGCATATCAGCAATAATGTCATTTGTAATAGCATGCTCAAATTATGGAATGTGAGGAACAAGCAACTCATCAATATGTTCATCACAATCAACAGTCAGTTGTTCTTCTAGAAAACCAGTTTGAACTCCTCCTGCAACAAATAGAACTTCCTTAGTTGTAGCAAGGCTAGGTGTAGGTAGGGAGGAAACAACAACATTATATCCAATACTAGTCTTAATTAATGGAGACCTTTGACAATTGATGATAACATATAAGGTTTCAACACTCTTTCTAAACTTTGACTCAATAGTTGTTTTCTTCAGTTCCTTTCTTAAGGAAAAAAATTCATATTCTATCTCTTCGCAATTTTCTTCCTTCTTCTTCAACTAGATTTTCACCACTTCTTCCATCCTTCTTGCCTCTTCTAATTTAAATTTTAGGCCTATCATAATATTTTATGTTTCTTCAAGGTTTTGTGACATTTTGGCTTTTGAATCATGATCCTCTTCTTCATATTTCTATAGATACTCTTTTTGTTTCAAATTATTTTTCCTTGGCTTCTTTATTTCTCTTAAGGAACACATGATTTATTCTTCAAGATCCACTTCTCCATCTATTTTAGTGTTTTCCTATTCTTTTAAATCCATCATTTCTTTGTATTCATCAATATTTGTTTCTATTTCCATAAAAAGAGTTTCTTCTCTATCACTACCAAAACTAATTTCACTACTTTCTTTAGACAAGTCACTGGCCCCTTTTAAGTAGAGGCTCTTCTTCTGCTTATAAGATATATTCTTCTTTTCATGATTGCCATGTTTATGGCTATTTTTGTGTTGATTATGTTTTCTCTTTATGTTATAGTCTTCTTCATTATCACTACTTTCATTTTTCGCATATGGACACTTAGCAGCAAAATGTCCTACTTTTCCACAGTTAAAGCATTTAAAGGGAAACTTACCTTTGTATTTTTAAGATCCATTTTCGAGTTTTCTCACTAAATTTGCTTCCTCTTCATCTAATTCATAGCTGGAATAATCATTTGATTTGTGCTCCTTTTTTTCATCTTCTTTGAGGCTTTGAAAGTTGCTTCCATTTTTTATGGTTTTTCCTTTTCAGCCCTCATTTCTTATGTAGTGAGGATCTCATGCAATTCATCCATTTTTAATTTATCAAGATCCTTTCTTTCCTCAATGGAAAAAACTTTGGCATCAAATATTAAGGTGAGTGACCTCAACACCTTTTTCACAATCATTGGTTCTGCAACTGTTTCACCAAGTCCTCTTATGGTGTTAACAATTTTGTCCACATGGAGGAGATAGCAACATTTCTTCTTCTTTAATATTCAGAGTCTCGAAATGTCTTCTATGAGTTTGTAGCTTATCCTTCTTGACCTTGTCATCACCTTCATGGATGTTTTGAAGTTTTTCCCAAATTTCTTTCGTTGATTTGCAATGCATTACTTTGACAAACTCTGATTTTGGCAATCCACACAATATGGTGTTCATGGATTTTTTTCACTATCCTTTTTCCTAGTCATATATGTTGGTAGAGTTGTTGGGGTTTTATAACCTGTCATGGTCGATTTTCAAATAACAAAACCAATGGCCATTAGATATGCATGCATCTTTATACTCCAAAAGGAATAGTTTTTTCTGTCAAACAACGGAGCCCTCTTTGTAGACAAACCTTCTTGATCGTCCATGTGTGCTCCTGAGATCTACCTTCTAGTGGTTAGACTATTTCCGAAGGAACCAAATCTTATACCAATTGTTGAACACACACTTATACTAAGAGTGGGGGTAAATTAGTATAAGCCTATGTTTTTATTTTTAACATCCATAAACCATAATGAAGCAATCACATAAATGTAACAACTAGAAGACACAATATTTAACGTGGAAACCCTTTCGGGAGAAAACCACAAAAACTTATTTTTATAAATTTGTAGGCACCAATCTATGGTTAAAAATGTTTGTAAGCACCAATCGACAGTTACAAATGTTTATAGGAACTAACCTACAGGAGACACCAATCCCCTCTATTTTTTGTAGGCACCGACCTACAAGAGACACCAATCTCCTTTGTTGTTTGTAGGCACTAACCAACAAGAGACATCAATCCCCTTTGTTGTTTGTAGTCACTAACCTACTAGATACACCAATCCCCATAGTTGTTTGTTATGTAGGCACCAACCTACTTACAAGTTTACAAGTTCTTCATATGCATCTCCTTCACTGGTCTGCTTGTTTCTTATATCTTCACCAAATCTTCTCTGTGCTCCTTACTACTGCTTTCACTAGATCAACTCTACACTCACTACTTATGTTTTTTCCATATCAGTTAAGAAAACACTCCTTATGCTTTCATCAAATCTTCTCTACACTCACTAATTCTTCTTTCACCAGATCAGTTAGGAAATCACTGCTTATAATTTCGTCTGATTTGCTCGGCACTCGCTCCTTCTGCTTTTGCCATATCTTCTCAGTGCTTGCTCCTTCTTCATTTTCTCTTCCTTCACGAGATCTTCTTGCTTCTTCTTCTAATTCTTCCTTAGATCTTCCTTTACAATTTTTTGCTTGCTAAAATGTCAAATCTATTTGCTAGAACACCAGATCTGATATTCACTAATATTTAATCATACCTCCTTGAATGATATTCAATCATCACTCCTTAAATAATATGTATAATAATATTACATTTTCACCCACACACTTTATCTCTCACAATCATTTTCTCCTTTTATACTTTACCATTAGTTCTACAGGAAAGTCATGTTCATTTGAAAATACACGACTCTTATTAAAGAAATAATTAATTTCCCTCTTTTTTTATTTTTTTACTTTTTTTCAACATACCATGGGTAAAATACCACCATGTGTTTTTAAACCATGTGAAAATACCATGTGCACTTTTACTCCACTTTCAATTTTTCCTTTGTTAATCCACTTTCATTTTTACTCCACTTTTACATAACTTTATTTCTAATCCACTTTTATGTTTTACTCCACTTTTATATAACTTCATTTCTAATCCACTTTCACATAACTTCATTTCTAATCCACTTCCACTTTTGTATTTATTAAAGTTACATTTATTTTGAATATTTATATGTGAATACTTACTTTTGACATCAATGACAATAATTTATTCAACACATATTGATATAACATCCATTGGTATGCAAATATATGTTCCTATTGAACTTATTCACAGAATATTCTTGTGAGATATGTTTAGAGCAGGTTCTCAACATGTTTTATATTTTTTGAATAAATCGGAATACAAAAAATTGGAGTTTTTTTTATAATATAGGTTCTTCACATGTGCATAGGTTAATATTTGAACCTATACCTAATTCACTTTAGTCATGTATTATGGAAAATTGTGTTCGTTTGGGTAAAGCATTTGTCCAAAAGTTGATTAATTGTCTCAATGATAGCTTTACAGATTTGTCAGTATTCAATGCAACAAAATTATTTAGTCCTTGTTCTTACCTTGAAGAAGAGAATGAAAGAGACTCTGAAAAAAACAATGGTTGATATGGCTATGTGAAAAAATTGATATTGGAGACTCACCAATAATTGATACATAAAAATGTGAAGGTGAAATGGAAAGCTTTACGATTATTCTACATCGGGTATATACAAAGAAAAGCATGGTTGTAGCATGGAAACAATATGGAGGAGAACCTGAGTGGTGTGAGTCTTACCCAAATTTAATGAAATTTTGGCAAATTGTTCTTACTCTTCATGCTAGCATTGTTAGTTGTGAAAGAGGATTATCTAAGTTGAATCGTATAAAAAATGATGATAGATCTAGACTTGGTCTAGAAATGTTAGGCACTTTGATGTTTTTATCTTTATCAACACCTCAGGAATTACACAAGGTAGATTGGAATACAGTTTATGAAACTTAGACATGAATAAAGACACAATTGTTGGAGAAATTTCTATTTTCGACACACTAGTTCGATGTGAGTTAACTGACTAGTTCTATTTTAGACTTTATATTTAGACCATCGTGACTATTATGCATGCATGCATTCCTAAGGAAAACTAACTTCTTGATTGATTTTCTTGATTATGGAATGTTTTTTCTTATATATGAGTGTATTCCACTCATTCATTGTATCACAATGATCATCATTGATTAGCTCATTGGAGTAGTGTGAATATATTTTCTCATTCTTCCATATTGAATCTCTCGTCCTTTCTTAATAATATTTTTTTGTACTTACTTTAGCTAGGTCTCATGTGCAGGTGTCAATGAAAAATTGGCATGGTATCAAATCTATGCTGCTTGGAGAAAGCTAGACAAGCCAGAGAATAAGGAAAATCGGAATTTTGGCGAGAAAAATCCATGTAAAAAATAGGGTCGCACCCTCTCCTTGTCGAAAGGAGCGACATTCGCACCCAAACTTACATTTTTTTTCAATTCTAGCATGGTCGCACCTAGTAGACTAGCAGAGTGTGACCAGGGTCTCTCCCAATACACTAGATAAGTGTGACCACTAGGGAGAAGAGTGTGACCAGGGTCGTTCCCGATACAGTAGAAAAGTGCGACCACCAAGGAATGGTCTCTCTGTCTCTTAAGGAAAGGTACGACCACCTCTTAAAGTTTTCTTTTTGCAATGATTTATCATTTTTTCACTTGCATATTAAGAGTAAATTTTAGGGGGTTCTCAGAAACAGTGGGAGAGATGGATACGACAGCAATTCTTTAGTCACACTTGGTGGTAATCCTCACACCATACAATTATTTTGAATGTATTTCAAAGGCATAATTCCAACTCAAAAGTAAAGGACTGTACAATTTGATGATGGGGACATAAACAGAACCTGCATCAACAATTGAGAATACCAAATGGGAAAACCGAAAGGATGAAGCCACATGAATTATTCTTGAATTGATTTCAATTGATCTATGGTTTCATGTTTCCTCATGCAAGACTCCAAACATGATCTGGACCACCTTGGAAATTGTTTTTGGAAAGCAGGATGAGATGAGAAGTCATATGCTTGAGGTAGAGTTGAATACCTTTGATCCTAAAAAATTTTATGATATACAAGATTTCTTTACCAAATTTAAATCTTTTATATTGAGCTTGGCATATTGTGGTATTGATAAGTCTACACAAGTAGACCTTCTTATTATAACAATCTTGGATAAGTTAGGACCAGAATATGATGTCTATCTCTCCACTTTCCATTCTATCAGATATCTCTTAGGATCAAAGTGGAAGATGCCTACCATGGAGCAGTCCAGTGATTCTCTCACACATGAGCAGGAAAAACTCATTCATATGAGCCTAATCAAGGATCCCAAAGCACATGCACTCATCATTCATGATGGAAAAGGATCATCCAAATAGAACGGAAAGGAGAAATAGAACGAGAAGGAGGGATATTCCAAACCCTTCAATGATTATTCGAGTTCCAAAGACTCTTCAGATCCCAAGAAGAAGAAGGGAAAGAAGTGCACTTACTTCAATAAACCAAATCATGAAGAATCCACATGCATGAAGAATCAAATCAATCTTATGGCACAAGTACTTTAGCAGAATAACCTTGGAAACTTCATTCAAGAAAAATTCAAGAAGCAAAAGGAAGAAGATATTTCTCCTAACAAAGGTAATCATCATGTTCTTGTTTCAATTAATTCCTCATCTGATTCATGGATTATATATTCTGGTGAATCACATCATATGGAAGCAAAAAAGGAAGTTTTCACTTCTTTGATTTCATGCTCAAGACCCCCTATTCACATGGGGGATGATACTCTAGTAGTAGTATCAGGAGAGGGGAGAGTGGAACTCCCTAATGGCATTTTTTAGAATGTTTTACATGTTCCAAAGCTTTCTAAGAATCTTCTCTCAGTTTCTCAGATCACTCAAAAAGGTAAAAAGGTTGAATTTACATCAGATTCATTTTTTGTACTTGACATGCATGACAATTCCATTATTGCAATTGATGAGGTAGATCACAAATCAAGGTTGTGTAAATTCACTAAGTTTGTTGACGATGACTCACCTTTACTACATGCACATGAGGAGAGTACTTTGCATGCACTTCCAGTGAAACATGCAGATACTCTTGTGCTTCCATCAGTTCCAGACATCAGAGATGATTCCATACACTCAAATTGTGTACATGGAAATGAGCATGTAGTATATCCAGATAAGGAGCCAGCGCTGAAGATTTAGAAAATGCCTAAGAGGGAACATTTCACACTTCAGGAAGCATGTGTTCTTGCAGGGAATCCATTGTATTCGAGGAGGAATCAATCTCATCATGAGGAGCCTTCTCATGTACTTTCAACTACTGAACATGTGATTCTCATGCATTTTTATATGGTTCAATCTTATGATCCACAGAACTATAGTGAGGATGTGGGAAATCCATTATGGCAAGCAGCCATGTAGGAGGAGTATGACTCACTCCTAGAGAATCAGACTTGGGATCTAGTTCCACTTACACTAGAAAGGAATATTTTTGGGTGCAGATGGGTCCACAGCATCAAGAGGTACAAGGGTAGACAGGTTGCCAAAGGACTTCATCAGATCCATAAATATTTCTACATCTTCATGAAGGATTTCAATGAGCAAAAGTTTCAAACTTTGCAGGATCATTTTGGAGTGAAGAACATAGTTTCCTAGGAGATGTTTTTTCTTATTTTGATGCATTATCTTTTGAGGGGGGGGGTTGTTCCCACGTGGTTTTCCCTCTTTCCTCATTTTATTCAATTTTCATTAGTTGAATTGTACATGAGTGCCTAATATTTCCTAGTGTCGGGACTCATTTTTACTCCATAGTGATGTTCAGGGGGGGTGTTGGAGAAATTTCTATTTTCGACACACTAGTTCAGTGGGAGTTAACTGACTAGTTCTATTTTAGACTTTCTATTTAGACCATCACTATTATGCATGCATGCATTCCTAAGGAAATTTAATTGCTTGATTGTTTTTCTTAAGTATGGAATGTTCTTTCCTATATATGAGTCTATTCCACTCATTCATTGTATCACAATGATCATCATTGATTAGTTCATTGGAGTAGTGTGAATATATTTTCCCATTCTTCCATATTGAATCTCTCGTCCTTTCTTGATAAGATTTATTTGTACTTGCTTTAGTTGGGTCTCATGTGTAGGTTTCGATGAGACATTGACAACAATGACCTCTTTCATTAGGTGGAACAAGTTAAAATGTCATGATACTTCATTCAATTTTGTAATCTCCAATATTTTTGAGTAATGCATTTAAACGAGTATTTTATGTCAATGTGTAAAAATATTATCATTATATGTATTTAGTTAACAAAAATTGAAGTTGTGCCAAATTATTTGAATTTAATTTAATTATTAAGATGTTATGTTTGGAAAATGATAAGTTAAGAGTTAAATTTTTTATAATGAATGGGTTATAAAATAATCATTTTATGGGTGAAATTGTATTGTTTTTTCATTTTCATATGAAAAGAATAATTTATTTTAACTTGTCAATGTAGAAGGGTTACAATAAAGTTATCCCTTAAGTTTTAAATATAACCCTTCCCTTCAAATCTGATCCCTGATGTTGACTCCCACCACCATCTAGCCCAAAAGAAGTGGAGTCATTAGCACTCTGGAAACTAGAGTGATTAAAGTTTCTGACCAAGAACACCTTAATCAAGAAATGCAACATTTCTCTAAAGTTTTCAAGAGCAATGGCTACCATGACTATCAGATAATACATGCCTTCCAAAAAAATCATCATAATGAGAGAGGAATGGAAACAATGATTATACCACAAGATCGAGAACTACTCTTCCTTGTATCAAAGGAATTTCAAAAAAACTTGTGAAAATATTGAGAAAGAGGAAAATAAAGGTCACTTTCACCCCTCCTAACTCCCTAAGAAGAATGTAATATACGGAAAAATATGCCCTTCATCCAAAACATAAAAATGGGGTCTACATCATCTCATGATCATGTGGAAAAATATATATTGGAGAAACAAACCATCCATTTCAAACTAGGATAAAGGAACATTGTGCAGATATTACCCATAATTGTGTTAAGAGATCAACACTTGCGAAGCACTCCTCAAACACAATGCACTATATTTGGATGGACGATGCAAAATTCATGGTAAGTATTGATCATTTCACTAAATGTTGTATCAGAGAGACTATTGAAATTAATAAAGAACGCCCTATTTAAATATCTATATAATAGTCTACTTGTTGTAACAAAAAGGTGTGGATGTTCACAAGAGGTTGTTGGTCCAAAAAATGGTAATGGGGTTCCTGAAACACGCTCATGTAATAACATGCATATGTGCATGTGTTCTCAAGAACATACATTTTTCATTTTCCTATAGCTTCAAGGTTTCATTTTCCTATAGCTTCAAGGTCCTTTGATCCACCACACAGGCTACCAACTAGCTTGCCAAGTTATATTTTAAAAACACAAGCACACGGGATTTTAAGACTATGCATGTGCAAAACACATGTGTGTCTCCCTTCGTGTATTAATAAAAAAAAGGGTTGGAAGTTGTTTTGTATTGCAAACTACACAACACATTCTAGGTGAAGGAGGCACGATTTCAAGGACAATTTAGTGATTTTTCCCACCATAAGAACATTGTGATTGTTCATAGTTTCTTGCATTGATTTGAGGTAGGTATACTTAGAGTTATTTCTTCCCTATTTCTTAAATTCCTCAAATTATAAAAATACATAAAAATTATTTTATTCCTCTTCAGATGCAACATATAAATCATATTATTATGGAGCTTTCACCTTAATAAATTCCAAACCCACCATCATCGAATGAAGAAAGACCCAACCTTAACCCCCAAACACTAGATGCAAACATTGAAATTGAAAATGGCTTTGATTCATTGAGAAACATGTTTTTGATATTTATGGAATACTAGAGATCCCTCATGCCTTTCACTGGTTACATTATTGGATACCATTGTATCTTACATTGTTAATCTTGAGGCTAGTTATCTGATATTTTCAATTACCAGGCTAGGATGTTTGAATATTATATGATAGGTTTAGATAGAAACTAGTTGAGAGATCTACAAAATTCAAAACAAGATCTCGTGACCTTTTTTATTGACCTCAAAACTGTTTTACACCCTCCAATGACAAAGAAACATATTTTTTACAAACTAGTGTGCATACCAATAATTTATGGACCATAGGATGGATAGATGGTTTATGGTTTTTGACAAACCTCCCTACAATAACAAAGAGGTGCCATTGTGTTTCCTTAGAAAAGTGTGGGTCAAATTTATTTTAAGTCACCATGTCAACTAATTTGACATTAATGAATTCTAGAGGGTAGGTAATGGGTCCACTCAAGATCAATGAAAATGATAGGAATAACCCATTGATAAAAATGAATGTAGGAATAACCCACTAATAAAAACTAAGAGTGCCATCATTAGGAATAACCCATTCCCATATATTATATTTTCCATAATGATGGTACTCAACCCCATGTTTCCATAATTACATGAGAGGAATTTTCCACCAACCTCTCACATGCATTTAATGATTAGTTTTAATAAGTCAAAGAATATGGATGGGTTCATTTAAAGAACATGGTGGAAAAAGAGATGATTTCCAAGGATGACACTTGGAAAAGGAGGATTTACTTTCCATAGGCCCCATTTCCTCTTCCCCTCTAATGGAATCATATCCCTCTTATGCTCTAAACAACTATCTTGGAACATTATATTATATTCCAACATTAATGTTTACATAGCTTAATTATACCATGGAAATCCTAACACATGGTCAATATATATACATTTACATCATATATTCCTAGTCGTTCACTAGTCAGGCCTTGGCTTTGAACTCTACACTAGGATCCATACTCACATTTTTACCACATTTACATAATTTGAGTTAATACATGTCAAGGGTCAAAATTGGGGTATTTCATTCCCTTCCCCCTTGGAATAGCATCGGCCTTGATGCTACTAAAAATTTAAAACAAAAATGGGTATGCCTCCCTCATGGAATTCTCCATCTCCCACATAGCCTCATTAGGACCAAAGTTCTTCCATTGCACCTTTACCAATCTAATGGCTCTATTCTAGTGCAATTTTACCCTATTGTTGAATATGCATAGTGGCTCTATTTAGAACTCTCCCTCTAATTCCACTTGGATCACATTCCAATTGATCACATCGTTAGGGTCGAGTACATATTTATTAAACAAGGAAACATGGAAAACATTATGAGCTCTAGTGATACCAAGAAATGAAATTTATATTCAATCTACCATGTCCTATCAAGCACTTCAAATGGACCATTATATATCGGTGCCAACTTGGCACAACTTTCAAGCTTCAAATAGCTCTTCCTTGAACTCACTTGGTGTTCAACATGATCCCCAACTCGAAATTCCTTATAAATCCTATACTTATCTACATATGTGTTTTTCTTGTCTTGGGCCACCTTAATATTCTACTTGTTTTTAGCAACTTTCTACTCCATTTCCTTAAGCATTTCTAGCCCAACCACAATTTTACTTAATAGATTATCCCAACTCATTAGTTTCCTACATATTCTATGATATAAGGGCTGAAATGGAACTCATTTTCAATGATACCTGATGCCCATTGTTATATGCAAACTCTACCAGGTGTAGATAATCATCCCACTTGGATGGTTAGTCCATCACATACATGTGAAGCATGTCTTTAATCACTTGATTTATTATTTTGGTATGTCCATCTATCTCTAGATGATAAGCAATACTAAAATTTAGTTGGGTGCCCAAATATGTGAAAAGACTTTTCTAGAA
>SNQJ01S0182822.1:28640-42485 GCA_010110895.2 Picea sitchensis | reverse complement strand
TTTTTGAGAAACTAGAATTTTGGAATGTATATGGCCAAGGGCCCAGTTATGGTCAAAGACCTTGGAGTCAGAGAAGCTCCAAAATGAAGGGGTTGGCTAAAAGCCAGATCAAACAAGGTTTGAATAAAATGCGGCCAAGGGCCGAATCAGAACTTGCTCTGATACCAAATGAGACAAACAAAGTTCGCTCACACAAGAATTATCCAAAATACTTGGAATATAACATAATAATCCATGTAGGAATAATGTACAAAATATATGAATGAAATGATATACAATTGAGAATGAGGGCTCGTTTATATACCCACGCAGGGGTCCCCGTAACCAATAGCCATGTCATTTGAGACATGTCGTTTCATTAATAATAGTTATTATTTATTAATTAACTATTATGTTATGAATATCTATTTATATGTATATTTATGTTCATAACATCCATGTGCCATGAAGAGATGCATCATCAGATGCTCATTTGTCGAAGATTATTTGGTTCTACAGGGCATTTTTTTTCCACTAGCACTTCTTTTTGTAAACGAAATTTCCACACCCCTGCGTGGGTTAATAATGTAATAGGTCTGCATGGGTCATATTTAGGTCAGTTACCTTGGGAGGGATTGCTTGGTAGAGTTCCTTTCACCGAGGGATTTTTATCCTTGGGTTATTAATTGGGTTTTTCAGTCTTATTAATTTCCCTTGAGTTTTTCCCTCACATTTGCAATAATTCCTCCAAAGTGGTGAAGGGCATTCTAATGGGCTTATCCTCTGGTAACTATTGTATAGGGATGGTGTAAATGACCATGTATGACATCTTATAAAGTTTCGCGGAATTCCGACAAGTCTAGATTAATGTTTTTTAATTAATTATTATTAATTAAATTTCCCTAAGTTTGGAGGTTTAATTATTTAATTAATTAATTATTTTTGAGCAAAAATTGTAAAAACTAGGTCCTTGAACTTTTGATAGGGTATTTGTGCTCAAAAGAAATGGAATGAGACCCCCTACACCCTTGGACCAAGTTTCAGCTCAGTCGGACAACTTTTGCTAGGTGTTTGTCCACCAGGAGTCTCAGTCAGTCAAAAACAACAATTTTAATTGCTAGGTCATGACATTGTAAAAATGTAATTTTTGTAATTTTGAGCTAAGAAGTGGATGTAAAGATAGGAAAAGTGAAAGAGATGTGTTTCCTAACCCAAACCTACCCAACCCAACCTTTCCTGACCTTTTATAACCCCTCACCCACTCATCTCACTTCAACCCTCACGCCCCCTAGGGGAAGTTATGCCCCCCTTCATAGGAAAACCTTGGAAAATCGTTTTTAATAAGTTGTGGACCCCTCTCTTGTGTGGTGCACCCTCCCTAGACCTCCACGTCACCCTTTTGCTTGATCCCCCACCTCACCTCTCATTTATTCCTCTCCACTCCTTGGCCAAAACCCTAAGGTTGTGCCCCCCTCCTTGGGATTCTATCTAGAGCTTGATGGTGGACACTTGGCATTGATCCAAGAGAGGTAGGTTTGTCTCTCCAAGTATAAATAGAATCCTCTCCTCACTCTTTTCTTCACCATATCTTGAGTTATTGTTATGCTACTTGATTTCTATCTCACATCTCTCTCATTCTTGTCCATCTTGCATCCATTCTTTTGCTCTTGAGGGTTTTGGAGCAAGTATTTGTTTCAAGATTTTTCTTTTTGAGTAATAAAGAGAAACTTTGGAGGATTGGAAGAACAACAAGTATTCTTGTTTCTTGCTTGCATATGAGGTAATATTGTGGATTTGGCATCTTGGGTTGCATAGAGTAGATTCTTGGGTAAAGTATTTTACTTGGGTAGATCACACAACTAGTATTTTATTTTGTTAGCATATTCAACCATATTATCTACTTGTATGCATCACATTTTGTTGAAGTTTTGCAGGTTTTCTTCTAGGGTTTTGTTGGGATAGCCTCAAGGAAGAGTCTTCCCTCAAAGCTTACTCAAACACCTTATTTTCTCAATCCTTTCTTGCTGTCCATTTCATATAATATTTCAGCTAGCTTAACATCATAGAATGGTCATCTAAACTACACTTTTTCCATAAAAAATTTATGTGAAAAATTTCTGCCCTAAAACATAAAAAAAAAAATCATTTTTATTGTTGTGTGTAGCTTTTCCAGCAAGCATAGCTTGCTGGTTTTTCCAAGTTCTTATCAGGTTGAGGAGGTTATGTTGCCCAAAATCAGCCACACAACACTCCAAGACCCTTCTCTTCAAGTGGGTAGCAAATCTCAACCTTTCTCCTCACTTTTCTAGCTTCTTGTGCATAGATCCATTCGTTTTTTTAGTCATTTTAGTGGCTCATAGTTTGGGAGGAGAATTGGTACAGCCTACCTCCCACGTGTGAGCTTAGGGCTGGATCTATTTTCAAGTTTTCCCTTTTCAAGTCATCTTCCTAAGCTAGGACATGGGGTTAGCAAGTAAGTTGTTGATAGTTGTTGTTGCTTGCTTTCCTCTCAACCCCTTTGGCACAATAAAGGTAGGCTTGCCTCCACCTTGTGTCATTGAGTTGTTTGTTTTTGCTTCTCTTTCTCTTTCCAAGCTTTTTCTTATCTTAACAATTGCCTACACCTAGGAAGAGACATCCCCAAAATCGTAAGGCTAGGGTAATAATGTGTTAATGGTTCTATTCATGCTTTGATGGTTAAAATTATCTAGATCTAGATCTCATTCACACATTAAAGTTTAGCGTAAGCCCTTGGGGCATAACCTACTTGCATGTTTTAAGCTATCTCAAGTTCTATTTTATCTTACATGCTCTAATCCAACACTAAATGATTTAATGCATTGATGGTTTAATTAGTGGTTTTCTCTTTCATGTTATTTCACACTTAAGGCCATTTGCCATCGCACTAAGTTTAAAGTAATGTTGGACATGTTAATAGTGTAGGCTCACATCTTGATCTTAAGCTTTCTTCTTCACACTTAATGCTCTATCTTAATGCAATAACAATCAATGGTTAAGTGGTGATAAGCTTTGGTTTTCTTTCCTTCTTTGGCAAGTTGTTCTTGCCCTTGTTCATTAGCATTCTTTCATTACAAGATTTTCATGTTATTGTTCAATAAATGGTGATGCAATAACTCTTTATTTCAGCTCTCTCTTTTACATGCTTTACATGTGTTAACGTGCTTAACTTTCATGCTTAATAACACATCTTTGTAAGCTGCTTAAAGTTTCGGTTTTGACATAAAATCACCATTTTAAGGCAACTAAAAGTCATCAAAACACTCTCTAATACATCTAAAAACTTAACCAATTGATCTATAAACTTAATAGACTTAATAGGGTACCTAAAACCACCATCTTCGCCATCTAAAACGGGGATTGAGAAAGGCAACGGAAGGTGCTAGGTCGGGGACGGTCTCACAACGCGCGGCGTCCTTTCCGGGAGTACTCGGTTCATAAGGGTTAACCTGTGAAGCTTGTTAATGTTTAAGCCATTATTATAGATGTTTGCATTTCATTAGATAACAATATCATAATCCAAGATCACTAAGAAATACACAATCACAAGAGACACAACATTTATCCTGGGAAACCCTCTAGGGGAAGAAAACCCAGCAAAACTTCCTTAATATAAATAGCCAATACAATGCCAAGAGATCTTTTATGCTAATACAAAAAGTAATACAATAATGTTGTGGTGGATAAGGCAACAGAAAAGTTTGGTCCTAAGCCAACTCCACAAGTGTCAAAAATGGCTAGATATAGAGGCATTACTTATCAAAGGAATGGAAATAATAATCAGGATAGGCCTCAAGGAAGTTTTTCTAGAATGCCTCCTCCCCCTCTTAAAACAATGGTTCACACAAGTTTAGATTTAGATATTGACTTAGGAGGGTGGATAAATAATGCAAAGATGTTCGTGCCCGTGTCAGAGATAATGAAGATTCCTTCTTAGAGGGAGAAGTTACTCAAAGACATAGAAAATCCTTCTCAGAACAATGTTGACATTCCACCAGCAATAGCCTACCAAGATGCCCTTGTTATTTTGCAGAATATGGATAGGGGAAATGAATAGAATAGACCTTTTTACCTTTCTTTGCTCATGAATATTTCCATTCTTCACAACTGCATGCTTGACTCGGGAGCTAGCTCAAATGTTATGACTAAGAAAGTAATGGAACAATTGAACTTAAAGATATCTAGACCTTATCATAACATTTGTGCCATGGATAGAAAAACAATTAAGGTACATGGTTTGATTAAAGACTTACAAGTACACTTGGTTGCATTCCCAGACATCGTGATAGAGATGGACATAGTTGTGATTGATGTACAAGATGCTTGGGGTATGTTGCTATCTAGAAAGACAGTTGCAGATTTAGGTCGTAATTTGCAAATGGATTTAACTTATGCCACCATTCCAACTCCAAATGGTTCCATGTTTAGATTAAACAGGGAGTTGGAAAGAAAGAAACATGTTGAAGATCCTAGGAATCCCACAAATAATATTGTGTATTGTGAACTAGAGATGGGATGTTATGAGATAGACTCTACCTCTCTAACATATACCAAGATGGAACTTAAAGATGAACCCCCAAACATTTATAGTGTTTGGGACACCATGGATTCTTTTGATGGGCTTTTTCTTGAGGAAGATTTGGATAAAATGAAAAATGATATGACTCCTCGGAAATAGAAACAGAGTTGGATTTTTCAGTTGAAACTGTGTCATCAGCAGACCAGTCATCAGAGGAATCAGTTAGATGTCAAGAAGAATCAGATGGAATTCTTGGGCCACATCCTCCTTATTTATTAGAAATTGGGAAAATCAAAGGAAAAATATGTGATGCAAGTATGATGGAAGATCATAAGGATGATAAGGTTAATAATGATAATGTAAAGTATATCATCCCTATGAAGAGGTATGCCAAGCCTTTTAAGGAAAAACTAAGTTTAGCATCTTTTCACTTGGCACCCATGCAATTTCATCAGAAATTTTTTGAGAATTGTCCCAAGTGGCCTAAGGTTAGAAACAGGGATTCACATGAGAACAGCAGAAAACAGGATAAAGTGTATCAGTCTTCTAGCAACTCATCTCAGCCAGTGGGACGACATAAAGTCAGGCATGCCAGTGAGAGGACTCCCCCTTGAAGTATAACATGGAAACTTGGTCTCCAAAGGGACACCTTTGTAATGTATTTCCAACCCTTCTCCTTTCTTTCAGTTTTGTATTCTTTATTTCATTATGTAATTATGTTACTTAGATTATTCATTGTATCATAGTTTCATTTTGTAAATTGTTGTACAATAGTAATTTCTTTATGTGATTATTGCTTATAGCATTTTATTTATTCATTTTATACATGTATTTATGTTGGGTATTGGTGAGCACTTTGTTTTGTAGATTCTAAATTCTCGCATGCTCTCCTTCCCAAAGAAAAGATTGAACACACGTCCCCATGTAGAGCTAGATGTCGACCACCTATTTCGACTAGGGGGTCAACTCCGTGTGCCATGAATCTATGTACATGATCGTGCAACAAAGTTGAAGACTTACTGGTTCTACAAGGCAATTTTGCCCCCGACACTTCTTTTTGTAACTGAAATTTCCGCTCCCCTACGTGGGAAAATAATGTAATGGGTCTACATGAATCATATTGTAAGTTAGTTGCCTAGGGCTTTATCAATGGGGAAAAGCTTTCATCGAGTGTTTTTTTTCCTCAGGTAATTAATTTGGCCTAACCAACCTTTTTAATTACCCCTGATTTTTCACTCCCACAATAATCCTTCAAAGTGGTGAAAGGCGTTCAAATGATCAAGCCCAATGGGTGACTAGGGTCTAGGAATATTATAAATAACCATGCTAGACATCTCCTAGAGTCTTGCAGAATTTCGTCGAGTCAAAGTAGCTTTTTTTTTTTAATTACCTAGTTAATGGTAATTTTAATTATTTTTCATGTAAAAATGTAAAAACTAGGTCCTTGGGATTTGTGATAGGGGTGTGAGTACTCAAAAGAAATGGAATGAGATCCCCTGGATCCTTGGACCAAGTTTCAGCTCAATTGGACAAGTTTTGCTAGGTCATTGTCCATGAAGAGTCCAAGTCAGTCCAGAGTCGGCAATTTAATTGCTTAATTGACAAAGTCAAAATGTCATTTTTTCGTAAAAATGAAGCAAAAAGGTTAGAGAAAGAGTGGAAGATGATGCTAAACCCCTTTCCTAAGTTAGAGAAACACTTTTCCTAACTTAAACACCCCCCTCACCTAGCCACCACTTCATACAACTCATCTACCTAAGGAAGTTGTGCCCTCCTTGGTGAAAAAGTCAAGTAAAGTGAAAAATTAAAAGAAGAAACCCCCTTTCTCCCTAAGTACACCCCCCATGGTCAAATTTGTCGTTGGACTCTGTCAAAAGGTGTTTCCCCTGCCCCCTCACTCATCCCTCAAAACCTAAACACTACCAAAACCCTAGAGTTGCACCCCTCCTTGAGATGTTTTATGACTCTTGGAGAATGACACTTGGAGAGCATCCAAGAAGGGTCACTCTTGGCTCCCAAGTATAAAAGAAGGCCTCCCCTCCCTCATTTCACATATATTCTTAGTGTATTGTTACTATGCCAAAATCTCTCCTCTCCCACTCTTCTCTCTTTCTCTCTTTTGGCTCTTGCTCTTGTGTAAAGCTTGTTGCAAGTATTTGCAGCAACCTTTTGTGGTGAATAAAAAAATCTTTGGAGGATCCATGGTGTTGAGAGTCTTCTTGGTGCCATATGACTATTGAGGTGATCTTGTTCTTGTCTATTTGTCTTATGCATGCTTAGCTTGTAGATCTAGAGTAGGAATTCCAAGCAAAGTATTTTGCTTGGATAGATTTTTGGTAGTCTTATCATAGATCTAGTGAGTTTCTATTTAGTAGTTTCAACGTATTTTGTTTCACTACTTAGATCTACTCACATCCTCTTTGTTCTTGTAGCTTGGTATTCAAGATTTGTAGGATTATCTAGGGGTTCTATGTGAAGATTTCAGATCTGGAAATCTTCCATTTCACCCACTTTTAACCTCTAAAAATTTATGTTTTACATTTTTGTACATTTCCATTTCGTTTTGGGCATTCTAACATATTGGGATAATTCATCTAAATCTATTTTACTTGCTGAAATTTACACAAAAAAATTATGTTTTGTCTAACAAAAAATTCCCTAAGTTGTGTTGGTCTTTTGTAGCTTTCCAGCAAGGTTTTGCTTGCTGATTTGTTGCTGGTCTGCACCAAAAAAGGAGGATCTACAGCCCATTTCGGGCCCTAAAACGTCCAAGAGAAGCCTCCTAAGTTGGGGTACTTTCTTCCCAACTTCTCTTTTTTCATTCTTCTAGTGTAAGCAAGCCCAAAGAGAGTCTCTTGGGCTTGCACTTCTCTAAGAGTTAAATTTTCTGCATTTTTGTTTTTCCTTTTGCCTACACCTTGCATAGTGGATTGGCCTAGCCACCCATGCAAACTCGTATGGCTAGTTATTAGATTTATTTCAGCATTGCAATTTTATTTCAAGTTTGCCCTACTTGTTTTTAAGGCAAGGTTGTGTGGCTAGGATTTGTTTATTTACTTTCCAGGTCAAGTTATTTTCTTTCTTGCTTTTACTTTCACCCACTTGGGCACAAAACCGGTAGGTTTGTCCTCCACCTTGTGTCTTTGTTGAGGTTGCAAGTAGTTTAGTTTGATTTTAAGTCATTTCTTCATTCTTTATTTGTTTGCCTACACCCTGTGAAGAGGATTGGCTTAGCCACCCATGCAGTACAGTAAGGCTAGGTAGATAGTTGATGGTTATGCTTCTATTTTCTCTTTCAAGTTTATGTGATATCTTTATGGTTTAGAAGCACATAATTTCATTTACTATCTTGCCTAAGCCCATGGAGGCATAATCTATCTACTTGTACATTTCTTTCAAACATTTCTCATTTCTTTTCTTTCAAGCACTTGTCATTTACATTTCCTTCAAGCACTTAACTCAAGTAACCTTTAATTGCTTAATCAATTTATCTTAATCTCAAGAGATCAATATATCTAGTTTAATTAGATCACCAATTATTGATACAACTTTCGCCACAAAAAAGGGGGCTTTAATTGTTGCAACTTTCGCCATCAAACAAGGGACTTGTGGAGGCGACTTGGGGTGCTAGATCAAGGATGATCTCACAGCACTAGGTGTCCCCCTTGTTGAGCACCCAAGTTTCCTGGGTTGACCTGTGGAGCTAGTGTAAGGCCTTGTTTGCCTTGCTTATTTAGCACCCAACAATGCTTTTGGCCAAAGCGGCGGGAGTTTTGGCGAAGTCCCCTAGCTTAGGATTGCAACTTCACCTAATCAATCTAAATCCTAAAATCTACTCACAAGCAACCTATGGTTTAACTTCATCATTCATTTTCGTGGTGCATGCTCTTTACTTTCTGCAATCTTCATTTCAATTCATCTTTTAAACATTGTAATTGAGCACCTTGTGGTGATTGAGTAGTTGATCTTATCTTACGCATTAGTGCTCGTGGAGGTTATCTTTTCAAGCTTTATCTTTCTCCTGTTGAGTTGTGCACTTGGCCCGTGGAGGCTTTGTTTTATTGTTTTGTCTCCTCTTGAAGCTGCGCATTTGGTCCATTAAGCATCCCCCTTGAAGTTGCGCACCTCTCTTGGGCACTTCAAGTTTGGGTGCAAGTTGTGTTGTGTTTGTTATGGAAGCAATCTTGATCTATCTCCTTTTCATTCCTGCAAAATGAAAATTAAAAGTTAGTTCAATTATTGCTCTAGTGGAAGTTAGATGCAACAAGTGCTCGTTCCTTTCATTTGTAGATAGTTGTATTTTGTATATTATCGTAGCATCTAAAACATTCTTTATTGTGTTGATAGTTGTTTCAATTCTTTTGTATCTAATCTAATTGTAAAGTTTTGTAAAGTTATTCTTTCTAATCTTTGTGTAACTTAGTTAACCCAATTGCCCAACCTTAGGCACTAGTCTTAGTCGACTTAGGGAAAGGTTTGCCTTTGCATTGAAAGTTTGCATTTGCATTGCTTGCCTCTCATTTAGGCTAGTTTCCCCTAACCTTTAACAAATTAAAATTAACTCCTAGATTTCACCTAATAACTCACATAGTAACTAGTAACTAGGGTCTACCCCCCTTGGCTTCCCTAGGAGTAAGCCTAGACGAAAGAAGTTCAAGTCGAGGTGACAGTGGGCTTGAACTTAGGCATTGTGCCTCCAAGGAAACACTAAGTGGATTGAGACTTAGTCCACGTTTGCAAGTGTGTACAAGGACGGCAACACAACTTAAGTGAAGGTCAATAGAAATACTTATGCAATACTGTAAGAGTTTTATCTAATCCAAAGTGACCTACTCGCTTGTTCTAGTGTGCATCCTCGAAAATCTTATGTTAGTGCTCGCATTGAGGTATGCAAAGCTCGCCTAGCTTGTAGAGCAAATTGTCCTTCAAATGGTAGTCGATGACAATGAATTGGCCTATCTAGAGCTATCCATATACTAATGAAAAATCATTGTCTTTTTCATACAATCAAGGCAAGAATGGTGTCATAACCATGCCTACTAAACATTGTAAGGCGTGAAGCGAATGGAGGTGGACTAAGGCAATCAACAGCTACATTGGCTTTGCTTTTCTATGCTTGATTACCCACTAAAATTGGTGTAGGTAAGAAATCCACTTCAATTGTCTTGTTGTATTCAATTTAGACCATGAAGGGGTGAACTGTAGAGACTTGTGGTATGTATGGATAATTATTTCTTTGCCTCGAATGCAATGTCTCCATTGTTTAAGTGCTTGTACAATGGCATGCAATTCCCTTTCACAAGTTTAATACTTAACAAACAGTATCACTAAAAGGTTTYGAATGGAAGGCTACTAGGTGACCAACTTGAGTGATCACAACACCCATAGCATAGTTTGAAATGTCAATCTCTATTTCAAATGGATGATGTAAATTAGGTAGGATGAGCACTAGAGTTGTGTAAAGCTTCTTGTTGTGCTACTGTCCATTTGAATATTGTCTTTCCACCTCCTTTCATAAATTGATTCATCGGCCAAGCAATGTAGCACAAATTTGCAAAGCTAAGTTAGTAGACAAAAAGGAAAATTCTACAAGACTGCAACCATACCAACATCATCATTACCAAGATAGTCTTCAAAAAGAAGAGTGACGTGCACATCAACATTTCCAAGGAAGCAAAAAATAGAATCAATGAAAACCATGGAGCGTGGCATCAAGGAACCATTATGTAACGAGATATTATCAAGGAACAATAATTACAACAAGCAGGCGAAGTTACAACAATGCATGGAATCGAAGGAAAATAAAATGTGTGTTATTATATTATCAAGTATTTACACCGACAAGAACTAATTATGGATGGATAACCAATAATGGAAAAAAGAGAGCTAAAATCGTAGGAGATCCTATTACTTGATTTCATCGTATGTAAAGCCCTGGACTACCAATCTTTGAGGTTAAATATTTTCAAAGGACGGTACTATGCAATGTATGTAATGACTCTAATGGGGTATATAAGGGCATAAGGCATGAAGTCTATATGTAAATAGTTGGTCCACATGGTAGTGGGCCTACATGAACAATGAGTGAGAACTTGTATATATAATAGAATAATTATTACCCACATTGATTTACAATTATTATACTTAATTGTATTTGGTTATTTGGAGTTTGTCTCCTAAGATCTAAGGACTATAAGAGTTTTGAGATTTTTGTGGTGGGAGTGGTTATTAGAAATGCTCGGAAAATCCACAATAGTCATCATGATTTTTGTCAACGTTTCGGATCACTAACTAGATCCATCATCTGGACAAAGAGTCGGATATGAGAAGAGGGCAACCTTGCAATAAATATGAAAATATTACACTATTTGGGTGGTGTGTTGTGTACATATTGTATATGCAGGTTTATCATGCTTTATTGTGTATTATAATCATTAGACAAAATTTATAAAACTAGATGCTATAACTCAATCCATTATACATTCATAACCTCAAATATGTCCTAGAAGCATGAAATGACAATTTACCTGATTCATGAGTTGGTTCTTGAATTTTTCAGGATGTAATTTCCTTTCAGTGTGAAATTCATATGATACTTGTGCATCCATTCCTACATCATATAGATAACCATAAAATAAAGAGCTCAATTATTTAAATCAAACTTCAAACATGATAGATACAGATATATTCACAAGGTTTATAAAATAATTTTACGTGTTGTACTAGTTTTTCTTTATAATAATTCTTAAATTGTTTTTAATGGAAGCCATATTATTCACTAAAATCTCCAAATGGATTGCAATTCAATTAATGACTAACATTTCATTGTATTACATTTATGAGAGAGAAACCATGAATAGAATTGCAGCTACCCCTATTATCCTTAGTTATTAATGCAATAATTTATTTCTTGCAATTCACTGTTTATGCACCATGACAATGACATGAACTAAGTGTGCTTAAGAAAACAAATAAAAATGTCTCTTTTATAATGAATATATGTTTGTAGAATTCAAGAATTAGATTATAAAATTTTAACAGTTTTTATCTTTATTGCACAAATTTCTAGAATGTTGGAATTACACGAAGGAACAAGGGTCCAAAAAGGATAGAAGTTCCCCATTTCCATGGAACAGTAGGTTGGGAATGACAAAATTATATATTTCAAATTTCATAAAATAGGAGAAATTTCACAATTACACTTGATATTGGTATTTTTTAAATTAATTTTATTAACCATGATACATACATGATACAATTGCATACTGTTGACCACCTATTTCAACTAGGTGTCAACGTCATGTATCATGAAGATATGTACCTTGTGGTCCGACAAGTTTGAAGACTTATGGCTCAGCAAAGCAATTTTGCCCCACGACACTTCTTTTTGTGTAGTACATGGAATGTACGCTCCCCTGCGTGAGATAATTTTGTAATATGTTAGCCTGGGTCAAATAATTTAGTTTCCTAGGACTTTATCATTAGGGAAGTCCTTTCATCGAGTGTTTTTTTTCTCAGGTAATTAATCTTGTTTTTCAGCAATTTTAATTACTCTTAAGTTTTTCACTCAATAATCCTCCAAAGTGGTGAAAGGTGTTCTAATGATCGAACCCAATGGGTGATTAAGGTCTAAAGATGTTTTAAATGACCATGCTAGACATCTTCTAGAGTCTTGCCGATTCCCGTTAAATTTTGATAGGATATTTTTTTAATAATTAAAATTTTCCGTAAATTGGAAATTTTAATTATTTTTGATGAAAAATGTAAAATTTGGTCCTTATGGATTTTGTATAGGGGTGTGAGTACTCAAATCAAATGGCTTATGACCCCCTACACCTTCGGACCAAGTTTCAACTCAATTGGACAAGTTTTGCTAGGTCATTGTCCATGAGGAGTCCAAGTCAGTCAAAAGTCAACAAATAATTGGCCAAGGTAAAAAAAAACAAAAATTGTAAAAGTGTCTAAAGTCATGAGAGAGAGTGGGGAAATAATTTCTAATGTATTTCTAATGATTTCTGGGTCCATTTTCACCCGATCTTTTGTTATGATATGACCCAACAATTTTCCTTCATCAACTCCTAAGATTTGACTTGGCCGGATTTAAGGAGATGCCATACTTTCGACATCTTTCAAACACATGTCTGAGATGACTTATATGATCAGATCTTTCTTTTGAAAACACAGTCAAATCATCCTGGTATATCTCAATGATCTTGCCCGTCAACTCGTGGAAAGCAAAATCCATGGCTCTTTGAAATGTGGCCCCTGCATTTAATAATCCAAAGGGCATTCTAATTTACTCAAAGGTGCCCCATGGTGTTGTGAAAGTTGTCTTATTTTGATCCTCTTTCCTCACCAACACTTGATTGTATCCGGAGAAACCATCTAACATAGACATTATTTTTGACCCAGTAACTCTTTGCAATAGAGTTTCCATGTTGGGCAAGGAGTAATTATCCTTAATGCATGCAAGATTCAGATTTCTAAAATCTATACATAGTCGTATTCCCCCTTTTTTCTTTCTAACTACTACCAAGTTAGAACATCATGAAGAATGCCTCGTTGGGGCAATGATGCCAGCATCCAACATCTTTTTGAGTTCTACTTGAATCAAAGGTGCCAACTTAGGATTTATTTGCCTAAGTTTTTGCCGGAAAGGTTTTGTGTCTTCTTTGAGTGGGATAGTATGTTGAAATACATCATCTTTATAAGCTTTGAGTTCATCATATGTAAAAGCAAATACATCCCTATACTCACTGACAAGACTTATTAATTCTTTTCTTTCTTTTTCTAAAGTACCCTTTCCGATTTTTATGAGCCTTGGGACTTCTTCTGTCCCAATGTTTACTTCTATATAGTTGCCAGGTTTTATTACTTCTTTTTTTTTTGTGCATGTCATGCCTGTCAAAGATCTTTTCCAAAGCAGTTATTCCCCTTAGGGGCTGGATTCTTTATTGAGTCATCCTCCTCAGGATAATCTTTGCCTTCCTCTTTATAACTGACCTTGAAATCTGAGAATTCTTGAACATTATGAATGAATCATAGGATTTGTTTGACATCTCTGAAGACTTGCCAATGATCAACATTGTCTGGAACTGAAGGTCTAAAGATTATTTCCAATTTTCCTTCTCCTTTGATTAAATCTTCTGAAGGTTGGAGGGTTGAAGCTGCAACTACCAAACTGTCAGCTAGACTATTCTGATCCCTAGGTACTGAAATGAGATCCATAGCATCAAACATTTCTATGGTATCCCAAATTGCATTTCTGTATCTCCTTAATCTTTCACTTTTGCATGCAAATTTATTTTTAACTTGGAGAATGACTAAGT
>SNQJ01S0182822.1:0-10242 GCA_010110895.2 Picea sitchensis | reverse complement strand
AACCTTTTCCAACCCTCACTTCACCCCCTCACCTAGCCATAAAGCAAAAACGTCACTTTTCCTAGAGTGGTGTGCCTTCCTTCTAGAAAGTCTCCAAAAAGTAAAAAAATGATAAAAAAATTAATGGGAGACTTATGCTATCCCTTGGCACGCCTTTCCTAGCCTCCCACTTCCTTTTTGCTTGATCGCCACACCCTACCTCTCATTATTTCCCCTCCATTCCTTTCCTCTCCCCCAAGTGGTGCGCCCTCCAAGGAGAGTTACGCCCCCCCTCTTGTGGATCTCCTAGAAAAATCGTTTTTGTGAGTTGGGGCCCCTTTCTCTCCCTTGGCACGCATCCCCTAGCCTCCCACTACCCTCTTTGTGTAATCCCAACACTCACTCACACATCCACACCCTAGATCTACTTCTCAAACCCTAGATGGTGCGCCCTACCCTTGGGATTCCCTCTTGTGCTTGGTGGTGGACACTTGGCATTGATCCAAGAGGGGTGAGTTTGCCTCTCCAAGTATAAATGGAACCCCTCTCACCCTCATTTACTTAGCATATCTTGAGCTATTGTTATGCTACTTGATTTCTCTCTCTCTCTCTCTCTCTCTTTTTTTCCATCTTTCTTCCATTCTTTGGCTCTTAGGGTTTTGGAGCAAGTATTTCTCCAAGATCCCTTTCTTGAGTAATATAAAGGAGAAACTTTGGAGGATCATTGGAAGAGCAACAAGTACTTTTGTTCTTGCTACATGTGAGGTAAACTTGTATGTGTTTGATTTGATTTATGCATAGCCTAGATCTTGGGTAAAGTATTTTATTTGAGTAGATCTAACAACGAGTATTCTTGTAGATCTATATATGTGAGTTGCTAGATAGGGTGCAAGTATTTCATCTTATTAGCACATTCAGCGATATTATCTTGGTATGCATAGATCTTGCTAAGTTTTTGCAGGTTTGGCCTCGAGGGTTTTATTGGGAATGCCTCAAGGAAGAGTCCTCCCTTAAAGCACACATAAGCTCCTCTTTTCTCTATCTTCTTTTCTCATTCTTTCTTGTTGTCCTTTCATATATATTTCAGCTAGCTTAACATCTTAAAATGGTCATCTAAATCTACTTTGTTCATAATATTTTCTATGTGAAAAATTTCTACGAAAAATAGAAATTTTTCTTCATCTTTGTTTGTTGTGTATAGCATTTCCAGCAAGTATACATTGCTGGTTTTTGCAGGTTCAGATCTGGTTGAGGGGCTTAAGTTGCCCTAAAATAGCCACACAACACTCCAAGACCCTTCTCTTCAAGTGGGTAACATTCTCAACCTTTTTCTTCACTTCTTCTAACTTCTTGTGCTTATTTTCCTTCATTTCTTGCTGATTTTAGTAGCTCATAGCTTGGGAGAAGGATTGGTACGGCCTACCTCCCACGTGTGAGCTTGGGTAAGATCTAGCTTTGAGTTCTTCATCTCTAAATCACTCTCCTAAGCTAGGATGTGGGGTTAGTGAGCTTCTTGTAGTGGTTGCTTGCTTGCCTTGCTTGCTTCCCTTGCTTGCTTCTTCTCTTGCTTACTTCTCTCTCTTTCTTCTCTCTCTTTCTTTCCAAGTTATCTTCTAAGTTTAATAATTACCTACACTTTGGGAGAGGAATACCCCAAATTGTGAGGTTAGGGCTTTTAATGTGCTTATGATCTATTCATGCTTTAAAGTTTAAATATTCTAAATCTAGATCTCTCACACATTAATCTTTAAGCTTAAGCCCTTGGGGCATAATCAACTCACTTAGATCTATTTGCATGTTATAATCTCTTTCAAGATCTATTTTGTTGCATGCTCTAACCCAACACAATAAATGGTTAATGCTTAGGTGGTTTAGTGAGTGGTTTTCTTTTCATGTTATAACACCTTAAGGCCATTTGCCACCACACTTAAGTGAATGTGTTGTTGATAAGTTGATAGTGTAGGCATATAACTAAATCTCTCAAGCTTTCTTTCATACTTAATGATTTCTTTTAATGCTTTAAACAAACATAAGATAAGTAGTATAAGCTTGAGTTCTTCTTCCTCTCTTTGGCAAGTTGTCATTGCCCTTGTGCTATAATATTCTTTCATAACAAGCTACTCATGTTAATGATCTAATGCATGGTGATAAACTAAATCGTTATTAAGCTCTCTTTAAATGCTTTATATGTGTTAATGCTCTTCACTTTTATGCTTAAATAACACACTCAATAAGCTCAAGTAAGTTTCGGTTTTGTCATTTAATCACCACTTTAAGGCAACTAAAAGTCACCTAAACACTCTCTAATACACCTAAAAGTCTAACCAATTGATATACATACTTAATAGACTTAATAGGGTACTTTAAACCACCATCTTCACCATCTAAAACGGGGATTGAGGAGGGCAATGGAAGGTGATAGGCCGGGGACAATCTCACGGCGCGAAGGAGCGTCCTTTCCGTAAAAACTCAATTTTCCGAGCTAACCTGCGAAGCTAGGATAGGCCTCGTTGCCATACTTCTTGAGCATCCAGTAGTCATTTGGCAACCGGGGGAGGAGGTTTTTGGTGAAACATCTAATAAGGGTAATAAAATATTTTCAATCTTAAGAACCCTTAACTCACTAAGCAATTAAACCTTGGGCTTAATACTTGTAATTCAATCTTTCATCTAATAATACTTTGTGGGTTAAATAACTAAAGTGTTGAGTATCATAATCATTGTGGAATACTTGTGCCTTAACTTTTAAATCTTCTAAGTTTTCCTTTGACTTGTGAATGTTGATGTTGCCATTGAGGAGCAGTCCAATAGAGTAAGTGATATTGGGGCATGCTTAGGCCTAATGTGTTGATGATGCTTATGCCTTGATCTTCTTTAAATCCTGCACATTGAAATAACATGGTTAGCTTGTTGTGTAGTACCATTGTTGTTAGAATATGAAAGATGTGTGCTCATTTTACCATTGACAATACCCTTGTCACCCAACCATAGGCCGAAGCCACCCTTCGAGCACCTTAACCTTGACAGAGAATCACTCCGGAAGCAAACCCAAGGATAGATAGTCAAACAAAGAGTAGCGCACCTTTCCCCAAGGATAGTGCATCAACAAGAGTTGATCAGATAGTCCAAACCCTAGCCAAGAGATAGTCCAAGCCAAAATGTAACTGCTAGTTGCAGCAGCTGCACCAGCAGCTCTCCTCCAAACCTCTGCACAAGACTGCAATTGCATTGCGCAGAACTGGCTCTCTGCAACTGCTGAGATGTGTCAGAGGAGAGACTGGCGCCTTGTATTTATAGTGGTTCTGGCAGACCTACTGGGGTCGACTTCTCCTTCTGGGTAACTGTCTGTTCAGTATATATTAATTCTTCTGGCCGACTTCTTCTCTTGGAGGCTAATAACCTAATACATATTATCTTCTTGAGCCGACAAGTCTTCTAGGGTTATTAGCCAACTCATTAGGGTTTCTCTTGCTTCCCGGAGTCTTCTATTCTCGTCCGGGGTTCACGCGTGGAGGTAAATACCTCGCATGACTACATCCATCAACACTCCCTCCTAGCTAGGGAGGTAATGCAGAGATGTGGTGCTTAGGCACAAAATATACCATTTACCTGTTAGCATCAACATAGTTGTATAAACTAGATCATGGTACATCATCACGCGGTGTCATCGGTGCGTAAATCGAAACCATACTCTGCGGAGTAATCCCGGATATGATGCTCATCCTGAGTGATACAGAGCCATTCTTCTAATCCTAGAAGAGTAGTATACAACCGATACCGTGGAAAATCTTTGTTCATCATTCATGCGGATGATATTATCTTAATAAATTGTTGATAGTCTTCAAGTAGTAGACAAAATAGAACCTGGCTGTCTATCCATGATATTACATAACCACAATCGGTGGTACACTACCACCAAAGTAACACAGTATTTGAGTGACAGCATTATGAGTCGCGAGCGTTGGAACATATCCACCCGCAGGTGGTATGCATCTGCTATCATCTGATTCTTCATAGCAATCATTTTGATGCAGCACATACGAAGCTTGATGTTGCCGTATTTTGAATCATGCGGGCCAATCTTTCCTCATCACATGCGAGATGAGATGAATATTTGGCCTCGGTATACGAACATCAACAATGGGCTATCTTCCCTATTCTTCTCAAACAAAGGAAGAATGATTGTTTCGATTTCTTTACGAGACCATTCCTCACCTAGGCCATTTCCTCCCTCCCGAACAATCAAAGTGCACCACGGAAGATAAACCCTAAGATGCCTATCCACACGATTATTTGAGCTGGGACGTTTCCTTTTGGGCCATTCCTCTACACTAATCAAATTGCACCCACGAGAGAATGTATAAATCCTAAAGAATGATTGTCGGTTATTTCCTCTGTTATAAATCCTAAGGTGGTTGTCCGGGACATTTCCTCTGTTAACCACGGAGGAAAAAGGCGTGCAACATCGCCTCAAAGGCGGTTCATTCCTCATATTATACACAATGAAATCATTTGTCTGACCCAGTCCGGACGGTGTTCTTGAGTATCCACTAAAGAAGAGGGGCCAACCTAGACCACTCCCCATGTTAACCACAATGGGAAGTGCGTTGTCTATGATACATCAACAATCGGACCATTTCCATATTTAACCACAATGGGAAATCACCATCCGTCAGAAATCTCAATCCAATTTCCGAACAGGAAGCATCTGTCCAAGATGGACTATTTTTCAATCTTGAAATGAATATCTTCAATAATGTTTTAGATATCCCTCCCAACTGCAGTCATCTCTTCCTTTTCAATAAGGAAGTGGTCTCCACGAAACTCCAGAGCGAATTACACAAACTCTTTCATCTTGGATAGAGCTTTGCAAAAATGTGCGCTTGCTCTCATGCGGTGGAGATGTATGGGAGAACCGCTCGCTGCGGATTTCATCTTGGATAATGTGATGCTTTATTTCAAATGTACTTTAATGCGGAACAAGGATTTTTTGTGAAGGCTTTTATGTGGGCAATAGGTATATCATTGTTGGAACACTGGGTCATATCCATGTGGCACTTCTTACGTCATCATGAGATCGATCTTGAGTAATCATCTTGATGTTATAGGGAATCTTCACCGCGCTTATAACGTGCCTTTGGAGATTCTTCCGCAGAATTATCTTCTTTATCATTCGGGTCTCTTTTACTACGGTATGCCTCAAAGTCTTGAGATTTCTCTTCATACACTCTTTATTCAATTTCTCACGGAGAACATTCTTTGCATTCATCACGATGTAGAACTCCAACTCATGGATGTTTCAAATGAAATAATGACTCATGTAGAGATAAATGCGGTTTCTCTTGCAGAACAAGTAATCATCATAGGCTTCTCCCTCCATCGAGAGAACCTCTGGTTTTGGATCTTACAATGCTTTCATTCATAAGTCTTGAATACTGCTGTTCTTCATCGAGCTTCGGGTTCCTCTGCTTGATTGCCTCTGTGAGTTTATATCGGTGACAATCTTCCATGATTCTTGATACAATGAAATTTGGTTGATTACGGCTACTCCTTCTTCTTGGAATCTTCATGTGTTTTGTTAGTTCTCGGTCCATGGGTTTCTTATGGATTTTATGCCCTGAGTTTATCATGGGATTACGGACTGGATGGACAACCAAGGGTTCTTTAAGGCTTCTCTTTGAAGAATACGTCTTGTCTTTCATGTTTGCTATCCTTGGATTATAATACTTCATTATCTGATGGATCATAGGATGAAACCCATACAATCCTTCATGTATGAGTCCATATAATCAGCTCCCTCCATTAACGAGTCCATGCTCATGCATCGCATTGTCTTACGCAATATGTAATTAGCTCTCTTGTCTAGATTCCCTGCTTAGTCTTGTTGTGTGCAAAATAGCAAGTCTTTCCAATTTCCTCTCGATTCTTGACTTCTTTGTCTTTCTTCTAAGTCTCTTCATGATTGAAGTTAAATTTTGGTAATAAGATTGAACATTATTGTTCAAAAATTCAGAGGTTCAGAAATTGACCCGGTCTAAAAGACCACGGTTACTCTACATTTCCATAAAAAATTATGGCAGAGGTGTTGGCACATCATGAATTTGTAAAGGTCTTATGCATACAAGTCCCGGCGTGGAGTTATACTGGGTGTTTTTTTCACTTACACAAGAGTATATTTTTACGCTTTTTGATTTTATAATTTATGAGTTTTTTCAATCCCTCCGGTGGAGTATATGCTCATAGTTTGGGCTTGAGCATGGATCTAGCCTAATTATTACGATGTATATATTACCATGCCAAACATCCTCCTAGAGTCTTATGATATACAAGTCCCCCTAAGTTTTTCCAATTTTTTTAGGTTAAATTAAAATTGCGGTGGCAATTTTCAATTAAGAAATGAGTAAAAAAGTGACGAATATCAAATTGTGGTCTCGTAGGGATGCTTTCCGTTTTTTTGGACCTAAGAGCACCCATGTTACCTAATTTACCCACTTACTTGGGTAAAATTAGTGGTTTTCATCACTCAAAAGGCGTTTACCTCAAAATTTAAAACATTTTAAATTCAATGATAAATCAATAAAGTCAAAATAAAAAGAATAAAGGGAACAAAATTGGAGAAAACTTAAATACAAAGTCGATTAAGAGTCCAAAGGGACGGGTATATTTTGTGGTGGCACATGATTGATCCCACTATTTAGATTTGGGCATCGGTTAGAAGGTGTAGCCTCTTGGAGGTGGCCACTATCTTAATTAGCGACCATTGTTGATGGAGGTGAAGCCCTCCCCTTATATGATGCATTTGACATTTGTTTGAAGTAGGGAGAGGTGGCAGCCCTCTCCCAACAGCAACCATTGCTTACCACTTGATTTAGCCCTCCTTGGGGAGGCATAAGCTTTCTTGGCATAAATAAAGAGCTCTCTCCCTCTATTTATTTGGATGGAGCTTGATTGAGAGAGGCTCATCATTGTAATATTTCATTTGGGAATAAACAAAGACTTTGGAGGTCAAGAAGGTGTACTATCTATGTGTGTGTATACAAGGTGATGTCAAATCTATATCTAGAGGTGATATTTGTCCAATTTTTTCTTTCATTCATTATATTGGCTTTCTAAGGGATGTATCATCTTGAAAGAATGATTTATCTAGCTTCTTGTTATTCCTATTTGCTCATTACATTTAGAGATTTATGTGTGTTTTGTTTTAACTAACATACTCTAAAGGATTTCCTTGTGTAGGTGACACCATTTGCATTAACAAGTTTATGTGCAAGAATTTAGAGCTGGGTTCCTTAGCTTGAAGCGGTGAAGAAGCTTGCTTGCTTCAAACAACTTCAAGGACTTCAAGCTAGTTCTCCTTAGTTCATCCGAGAAAGACTCCATTGCCCAAGGGTTAAAGGCTACAATTTCCTCTCTCTTCCCTTTCTCAAACAAATTCAAAGATGGATTTTTTTTTCTAACTTGTTTGGTTTACTATCTTAGATACATTTAGATTCAATCATTCATGCTCCTAGAGGCAAGTAAGCTGTTAAAAAGATTAGATCAGGGGGTTATATTTAATTGGTTAAAACTAAATCTGATCTGGTTTCAAGAAAGAGTCAAATTTTGAACATTTACTTCTAATTTTTTTAAAAGGCTGAAATTTGATTTACTTTAAAACTCTCAAAGTTTGTATTTAGCAGAAGTTTAAGATTAACTCTTTGTGTTACTTCTGTTTGGCAGCAACAAAAAATTAAGGAAACTAGCTCTTTAGCTTGAGTTCCTTAATTTAAAATTTTGCGAAAATTACTAAAAATATTTAAATTTTTTTTTTTGAATTTTAGCTCACCTTCAAGACACTTCTAAAGTGTTTTACTTGGGCATCTTTATCTATGTTTGCTTGCTGCTGTTTTGTGCAGGTTGGTGAAAAGATAGAAGGAGAGCCATATGGTTCCAGAGGATTAGGGGCATCCGGGACTCCTGGAGGCCATTTTTCTACTTCATGGTGCTTTGTAAAACTTTGTGAGCTTGTGAGCCCTAATGAATGCTCACAAGTCATCTAATAAACATTGTATAAATTCACTAATAAAATAAAGCGGGGTTGCAAGCTCCACGCTCTTCTAAACCAAGGAAGTGGTGTGGTGATTTACATTGGGTGCATAATTTGTTAGCTTAGAATGGTTTCCTTTTCTTGGTAGAGGCAAATGATTTAATTGGGGTTGGGTTTCGAGTTCCAGGTGTTTGATTTGGCCGTCAAGCAGTCCCCTCAGTGACCTCGATAGGGGCCTGGTCAGCGTGGACTAGTAATTAGTCAAACATTTACATTTATGTTGGCAAGCAGGGCCTCAGAGGGGCACAGTCGCGTGGACTTGGTGATTAGTTTCCCCTTTTATTTTTGCATCAAATCGGCTCCAATTCCCCTCCATTCCTCTGGTTTTGTTCTAAGAATTTTTACAGTTTGCTGAGCTTGTCTCCAGGTGGGCAGATGGATAGCCCCTCTTGCGTGAACTTTGATTGATTAGTTGATGAATCTGAATTCAGGGACCCAGGCTTGGGTTTGGTGGGTGGTGTGCTTTAGGGCTTGCTTGGTATTTGAGAATCAAGGCAGGACCTCATAGGGCCTTTTGGCTTCCCACCCAGTTTTGGACATCAGGCACTAGAGTGGGCTTTCTTGGTGGGGCCTGTTTGGACAGTGGAGTTCTCATGAGTTTCAGCAAAGAATTAATAACCTCCAAGGAGGCCAAACCATTCACTAATTGAACTTTAAATTTTGTGTAAATAAAAACAACATGAACTACATTTTGGGCTCTACAGGCCTTGGTGTAATCATTTACAGCCATTAAAACCCTGAGGGCTTCATTTCATAATTGGTTATATGTTGATGTAGATAGTGGTAACTTACTCGTCAGCTGTTTCTTAGTGTCTTTGGTGGATTAATTTGATTATATATACCATATGTGGTGTAGAATGAATGTTCATGTTTATTTGGACTTGAAATATCAGGTTAATGGTTAGAAGAGCAATAAACTCCTAATTTAATTTTAAGCGTATACAGCTTAAAAGGCATTATATTTGTGAGGACTACCCATGGCTTACCATGGGAGTTGGTCTAGAAGGAGGAGTTGAGGATTGGGTGAAAGCACCTGCTCTCACTTGCCCCCAAGGACACAGAGTGGATTGAAGGATTTCTTCCGTCTCCCAAAGGTGTGTATAAAACGGCAACTTATTTGTTCACTTGGGATAAATCAACAGTAAAGACAGGCATTTTCACTTGTTTTTGCCAGTTTTGTAGTTTATGAGAAATAGACTCAACCATCTGGAAACTCCACTTAATTCCAATTTAATTAAGTATTCTACAAAGAGGAATTCAAAAGGCCTACTTAACTTCATTCATGTACTTGAAAAGGTTTATCGAAGGAGGTTAGCTAAAGGCTCTTTTCGTAGAGTACTTAGTTATTTAGGAACTGAGTCCATTTTCTGATATCCACTTGCTTTTTTTCTAGTAGTAATTTTGCAGAAATTGCCATATTTGATCCTTGTGATTTTAGTGCTTTTAATAATTATCCACATGCTATATCTGAAAAGGCCATAGAAAAACTTCATAGCTTTCAAGGAAATAATGCTACTTCAGCTAAAATGCATGTCAAAACTTTTATGAGATGCATAAATAAAAGGTGTGTTACTTTATGATTTACCAGGGGTAAAAATGAGTTATTGTTTATCAGAAATAGACTCAACCATCTGGCGACTCCACTTAATTCCAATTTAACTAGGTATTCTACAAGGAGGAATTCAGAAGGCATTCTTAACTTTATTCCTGAACCTGAAAAGGTTTATCGAAGGAGGTTAGCTAAAGCCTCTTTTCGTAGAGTACTTAGTCATTTAGGAACTGAGTCCATTTCTGATATCCACTTGCTTTTTGCTAGTAGTAATTTTGCAGAAATAACCATATATGATCCTTGTGATTTTAGTGCAATTAATAGTTATCCACATGCTATTCCTAAAAAGGCCATGGAAAAACTTCCTAGTTTCCAAGGCAATAATGTCATTTCAGCTAAAATGCATGTCAAGTCTTTTATGAGATGTATAAATAAATGGTGTGCTGCACATGATTATGAAGATGTAAAAATGAAGCTATTTGTTTTTTCCTTAGAAGATGATGCTTCAGACTGGTATGAAGACATGCCGAATAATACTTTCAAAACCTCGAAAGAACTCAGCGATGCCTTTACTGAAAAGTGGGGGGGAAAAAGGGACCACCGTCATCTTTTGGCGGCACTCAACACA
>SNQJ01S0182821.1:0-19080 GCA_010110895.2 Picea sitchensis | reverse complement strand
TGCATTCGAAAAAAATATGATGTTTTTTATACTTTTAAGAAATGGAAAGCTTTGGTTGAGAATGAGACAGGAAAAAGGTTGAAGTGTCTTAGATCAGACAATGGAGGTGAGTATTGCAACAAAGAGTTTGATTATTACTTTTCATACCATGGGATTCGTAGAGAGAAGACAGTTCCAGGAACACCACAAGAAAATGGTGTGTTGGAAAGGATGAACAGGACAATCATGGAGCATGCAAGGAGTATGAGATTACATGTTGGTATGCCCTTACAATTCTGGGTAGATGTTGTAGATATTGTTGTTTACTTAATAAATAGAGGACCTTCAAGCTCTTTGAATGGTGGAATTCTAGAGGAGACATGGGCAAGTAAAAAGGTAAACTATTCTTTTTTGAATACTTTCGGTTGTGAAGCATTTGTCCATATTGATAAAGAAAATAGAACAAAGCTTGAGGCAAAATCCAAGAAGTGCACTTTTATTGGATACAGTGATAATGATTTTCATTATCGCTTATGGGATTATGAAAATCACAAAATCATTAGGAGTAGAGATGTCATATTCAATGAGAAGGTCATGTACAAAGAAGGTTGCAGGGAAAGATACAAGAAAAAGAAAAACTAGAATACACAGTGCTTGATGAGATCACTGAAAAAGAAACTCCAAAGGTACTAGAGAATAAAAATGTACAACAACAGAAGTAGCAGGTACCTAAAACTCCTGCAAGTGTTGTTAGAAGATCTACCAGGTTAAGTAACCCCCTGAACGATACTCTCCTTCATTGTATTATTTATTGTTGATTGATTGTGGTGAACTAGAATGCTATGAAGAGGCAATGCAGGTAGACACTAAAAAGAAGTGGGAGCAAGGAATGAAAGAGGAAATGGATTCCCTGGTAAATAACCAGAATTGGGATTTGGTTCAGTTGCCTGCAGAAAAAAGAGCATTACAGAATAAATGGGTTGACAAGTTGAAGGAAGAAGATGGAGGAAAAAAACGGTACAAGGCTAGACTTGTTGTAAAGGGGTTTGCACAAAAGAAAGGTATAGATTTTGATGAAATATTTTTTCATGTTGTTAAAATGACTTAAATTAGGACTATTTTAAGTCTTGTGCCAGTAGAAGATTTTCATCTTGAACAGTTAGATGTAAAAACAACTTTTTCTCCATGGGGATTTGGAGGAAGAGATTTATATGTAGAAGCCACATGGGTATGAGGTCGAAGGGATGGGGAATTTGGTATGCAGGTTGAATAAGAGCTTGTATGGCTTAAAGAAAGCTTCAAGGCAGTGGTATTTGAAGTTTTTTCAGATTTATTATAGAACAAGGCTATATTAGATGTCATTCTGATCACTGTGTTTATTTTAAAATGCTAGAAAATGGAAGCTATATTATCTTGCTATTGTATGTAGATGACATGCTTGTTACAAGGTCTAATATGCAGGATATAAATGTGCTCAAGAAGAAATTATCTAATTCATTTGCAATGAAGGATTTGGGTGCTGCAAAGAAAATCCTTGGTATGAGAATAACAAGAGACAGGAACAATAAAAAATTGACATTGTCTCAGGGTGAGTACATAGAGAAGGTGTTGAACAGGTTTAGAATGCAGAATGCAAAACCAGTTAGTACACCTTTGGCCAGCCACTTCAAATTAACTAAGGAAATGTGTCCCAAGACACAGGAGGAGATAGAATACATGTCCGGGGTCCATTATTCATCAATAGTTGGCAACTTGACGTATGGGATGGTTTGCACAAGACCAAATATTGCACATGCAGTGGGAGTTGTGAGCAAGTATATGAAAAATCTAGGTAAAGAACATTGGGAGGTAGTAAAGTGGATTCTCAGGTATTTGAGAGGTACTGCTAGTCATGCATTATGTTTTGGAGGTTCAAACATTGATCTACAGGGATATGTTGATTCAGATATGGCAGGTGATAGATAGCAGGAGGAGCACCACATGGTATGTTTTTACTATAGGTGGAACAACAGTAAGTTGGATTTTGAAACTGCAAAAGGTTGTTGCACTTTCAACAACAAATGCAGAGTATGTTGTTGCTATAGAGGCTAGTAAAGAGATGATTTGGTTACAAAGGTTTATGGAGGAATTGGGAAAGAAGCAGGAGAATATCAGGTTGTACTATGACAGTGAGAGTACCATTCATCTTGCAAAGAACTCAACCTTCCATTCAAACACTGAGAATATACAACTCAGGTACCATTTCATACGATCCATCTTGGAGGATGGACATTTGAAGTTGGAAAAGATACACACTAGCCAGAATCCTGTAGACATGTTAACAAAGGGAGTAACCAGGGAGAAACTGAGTTCTTTCTCAGTTTCAATTGGTCTTCAAGCATGAAGGTGAAGATGAGAAATTTTCCAGGTCCAAGAAGGATAATAGTCCCGCATATACAACAACGGTGGATTTGTTGAGATCAGTCTCCAAGTGGGAGATTGTTGGTTGTGGAGCCTAATTATCTTCCTGATTTAGAGGTTTTTTTTTTCAACCATGTTTATACCTCGTGAAGACTTTACACCCTAAAAGAATGTACACTCCTCCACGTAGGGGAGTGTAGGGGGGGTTACCCCCCTTGCGGGGTCCGTGGGCAAGCGGGCCCCCGAAGGAAAAATTGCCTTGTAAATGCATATTTTAATTTCATAGTAAATCTGGACTATTCATTATAAGGTTGTAAATCTGACAATAGAAGTTATGTTAGGGTTTTTTTCCCTAGAAGACAACTCTCTTTGATGAGGGAAATGTATTGCGGCTATGTATCATTGCGAATATTGTATTCTGAGTGAGGAGATTGTGAGAGAAAGAAGAGAAATTTAAAATGAATGTGTTGTAGGTGTTATTCGTTCATTTGCTGGATAATAATAAAGGAAGGACCTGGCAATTTCTCTTGTGGATGTAGCCCACACTGGGTGAACCACGTATATTTGTGTCTCTATTTTATTGTGTATATTCTGTGTTTTATTTCCACATTTGTTTTATTTTATTGCTCCACGATCCTGTTTTTCTAACATAGGGTGTGTTAAACCTCGCACACTTTTGGGATACAACATGGCCCCTCCATTGACAATCTCGTTCAATCTCCATCGTTGGATTTGGGAGATGTGCAAGTTCATGTGTGCCAAGGTAAAGGTGTAGGATGGGACTCGCCCATCCCCATAAGAAATAAAGAGGCACCATGTGGAAATGTTAATTTCAAGGTGATACCCTTGTCCCATCCAAGGTTAGAGGTGAGCCAGTTAGGCAGGTGGGCCCCTAAAATATTAATATTTTGCTAAATTCTAAGGCCAACGTAATGAAAAAAAAAAGATAAGAGAGAGGAGATGGAAGAGTGAGAAGGTTTTAAAGGTTTAGGAGGTAGGTTTAGGTGGGCTAGGAGGATGACACGACATCATCTCGTGGTACCAGGTGGACCCAAAATGCCATATCATTCGCCGTGTCAGCAAAAATCAGTCAAATTTATCATAAATTTATAGTGTTTTGCAGGTCATAAACTTGCAGGGCAATTTTTAGGGCCTAAACAACGTTTTCAAGAGTTCTAATTTTCAATACCTTAAGTGCCATAGGAACCACATAAGTCTCTACAAATTAATGAAAGATCTCGAGGAAACATTTCCAACAAGCTTTTATGTTCGCAAAACAAAGCTCATATGAGGAAGATACAATGGAAATATTTAAGGGTATGTTTTCAGTACCAGTTGACTTCCAGAAGGCATAACTCCCTGCTCATAAGTCATTTTGGGGCACAGGAGTAGTCTTTGGAAATATCTTGAACTATAGGAGATATCCATGGAGTTAGATTGGGAATATGGATACCTAAAAGTGTACAGAAAGAGGTAGAAGACACCTATAACATTTTGTACCAAAAATGAGTAAATGGGTAATATTCAAATGGCTATAACTTGCTACTCAAAACTCAATATTGAGAAAGGAAATAGTAATTGGAAAGGTATTGGATGGAGGAACCCATATATGCACTTATAAATGTGAATTGAGTAGAAAAATTCACAGGCAAGCAGAAAGATGAATCCTAGTGCACTTAAAGGGGTAAAATTATGCATAATTTTAATTATTTAGTCTAAAAAATCATATTGCATACACATGTTTCATAAATAAGGGGCACAAATAGAACAAAGAAGAATTCAGTAGAGAGACCAGAGACATGGAAGATGCACAAATAACTTGCAGCCATGAATATGAAGTCAAGGGATTATATGTTAGCATGGTTGTTGGGTTTTACCCCTTTGTTGGCCTTTTATGTCTCTACTTTACTACTTAGGATTCGTTATGGGTTATTTTGATCCTACCTTACTATCATAGATTGACCTTGGCTTAGATTTGATAAGCTCCCAACAAAATCCCTCTAAAACTATCGGCCCCTCTGGAAGACCAGAAGGCAACGCAACACACAGAGTGTACTACGTAGTCTCATTTGAGATAGCTCTATGGGTGGCTGCAATACTCAAGTGTTTGCAACATGGGAATGAGTGGAGATCTGCGGTTGTATCTTGTAATCTTTATTTATTCAGTCTAACATTTGATTCTAAAATTCATCTTATTCATGGATGTGTAATACCATATCTAACTAGTTAATTCATTCATCTAACATTCACCATTTAACAACAATAAAGATACATACATTCATTCACATAACACAGGTCTTACCATGGTTCACCCTCTCCTAGGATACGTTCACAAAGATCTGGCTCTCAAGATATTTATTATGTCACGCCACACATGATTACAATATTAGGTCTTACTCTCTTCAATAGGCTCCTCGGTCCCTATGAGGCTGATTAGATTGCACCAGGCTCCTCAGTCTGTGATCTAACCCTTAGGATCGAGTCACTCACTACTTCCATATCTCACCAAATTACTGAGTAGTACATTTTTTACATCTCTCTCCTCCTCAGTTGGCTCTCTGATCCCTCAACTATCTCCCTTTCTCACCTTCTAAGTACTACCTATTTATATTCTTGGCTCATCATCCATTACAATACATTACAAAAACCCTAACCCCAACGTCGTTAGGTCTTCCTTGCATGTGCGCCTTGCATGCTTCCCTTCCACGTGCTTTTCTTTCTTCCAACTACCCTTTTCTTCTTTTATGATTCTCTTCCCAAAAATGGCCTTTTCTCCTAATTAGGTCTGTGTCCAACAAGCCCCTAACACTAACATGTGGCTCGTCCCGAGCCACCTAAAATTTATGCTCTTCTTCAACAACTCTCGCGAGAGTCTGGAAATTCTTTGTGAGTTCCTTTGCTTGTGTTTGAGCTTGCACGGTCTTTTCTCTAAGTGATTCCAACACTTGGGCTATAATCTCCTCACTGATAATATCTATGCACTCTGCTTGAGTTTGTGCCATGTTCTTCTTTTCCTCCTCTGCCTGCGCAATGACCTCCACTGCTAGCTCTTGAAGAGGTTCCATTTGAGCCTATCACTCCTTCTTCTGTGTCTGTGCGGATATGATTTCTGCTTGCAACTTTTTCAAATCATGTACTCCTTTGAGGAGCTCAACGATTTGCATCATCTTCTTCCTTTGCTTGAGGTCCTGGACAACTGCGTTTATCTTTTTCTCTTCCTTGTCCCACTGTTGGACCTGTTGATACTCCTCCAACTTTGTACATAGCTGTGTTTCTCTATCGAACAAGTAAACAATTGCGCTGCCTTGTCGTTCCATTTTCTCCATATTCCCTACTACTCCCGAAGGTTCTTCAAGGAATAGATTCATCAAATACGGGCCCCAGCTAAGTATAGTGCCCTCCACACACTGTTTTGCAATTGCGGTGACCCCGACAAGGAGTTCCTCCTTGCAAAACTTCCTGAGCATCTTGCATGCCATGAGTTTTGTGGCCAGCCTGGTTGCTGTGTCACTGATGCACTTAATTATGATTCTGCGTGATCCTCTTTCCATGCCATATGTATTCTTCATTTCCTCAACCAATGCCTTCTCCTTTATTTTTTCATCGAGGAATTGCACGGGTGTCTCCCCCCGAAATGGAAGCCCTGCAATATACACAATGAGATCTATGTATATTGAGACCAACTCTTCCACCCATAGGTATCCTCTGTGGGTAACTTCCATCAACTACTTGACACAGTTATTTACGTCACGACCCCTTCCAAAGTGCAGGATCTCCAACAGACTTAGAATCCCGGTGTTGGCTAGTCTAACTTCCCACTACTTCGGTTGGTTGATTGGTTCATTGAAGGGTCCTATACCAATGGTGTCTAGGTAAAATTTCTTTGCAAACTCCAGAAAATTATCCATGTCGGTCACATCATGATCCGAGTACCATAGTTTTTCCAAGTAGCCTAATAGGTTAGTCGCGACACGCACCCCTTCCAGAATGTGCAGTAATACTATGGTTGTTACAGCCTGCCTACGTGGTGATCTTGCTACTGGTTGCTTGCCCTTCCACTGTGGTGGCTGACTCGTGGTTCCAGCCTCCATTGTTCTCTCCTCTGTATATGCCTCTGGCTGGCCGATGACATCTTCTACTATGCCCTCCTGTGGTGGCTTCAGTGCTGCTGTGTGTGACCTTTTTGGTGCGGTCGTTTATGTCTGGTTCGGGACTGTCCCATTAACCCTCGAGGCTTCTTCAAGGTTTTTAGGGCACAAAGGATTTCTTGCATTCTTGGCCTGCTGGATCTGTCCCCCTTCCGACATATCAACATCCATGCCCACGACTGTTGTTGGTTGGGTTTCCTTCACCACTGGTGTGGGGCTCCCTGGTTCCATATTAGGCAATGGGATTCCATCCAAGTTAACGAAATTTGTAGGCCGAGGTGGTTTTTGTTTGCTTCCCTATGGATGTTTAGGTGCTTTGAGGTTGCTTCAAGGTCGTTTGCAGGCCTGGCTCAACACTCCTAGATTGGGTGGTGCCATGGTGGTAAAATTGGTCTCCACTGAGTTTAGTTTTCTCTGTAACTCCTGCAAACTCACTCTCTGCTATGTATACTCTATCACTTTGTGCTTTTCTCAATTTGCCAATAACCCTTCTGATCCTTGCATGCTTGCTTTATATAGGTATCGTGTGAAACTTCTCGAAGAATTTACCCAAGTTGCATTTTGAATGAACTAGCGCTTCCCGTGTACCTACCATTGAATTCCCTTGACGTTGTCAGTTGGCACGATCAATGCGACGTCTCATCAATATTTATTGACATTAAATTTTGATAGACACCATCAATTGGCACCTATTTGTCGTACCTGTCATTTTCGCCATTTCTACCTTTTTCTAACCGTTGGTCCTTTCTCCATCACGCTAACGTTTCTGGGTGCACGTGAACATTCTCTTTTCGACATGCTATGTATTCTTTCCCTGGTTTTTTCCTTTTATGTCTAGCGCAGTAACCCCTCTGTTGTTGCGTGTTTTTTTTTTTTTTTTTTCAACTACTAAGAGGTCGACTGTCCCTATATAGTTTTAGTCGACTGCCATTGATCATTCCTCTGAGTTCTGTTCCTCCTAAATCCTTCAATTGTACAACTCCCCCGTCTATGATAGTCTGTACTTCATATGGTCCCAACCAATGTTGTCTGAGTTTTCTTGGGTGTTGAAGAGATTTACTGCCATACACCAAGATGAGGTCCCCTTCCTTGAAAATTTTCCTCTTGATATGTCTATCATGCCAAGCTTTGTCCCTTGCTTTCTGTACTTCTCGGTGAAACCCTGCTATAGTGTTATATTCTTCCATGATCATCAACAGACTTAGCCTTTCCTATACTACACCTCTTTCTCTCATGTTTGTAATTGTTGTTACATGCAGAATAGGTACCAAAAAATCTAATGACACCACTGCTTCTTGTCCATACACCAGTCTGAATGGTGTTTGCCCAATCAATTTTTTGCATGTGGTCCTGTATGCCCACAATATTGCTGGTATCTTCAAGTCCCAATCATCCCTATTAACATTGAAAATCTTTGATAGTGCATTTTCGAGGATCTTATTAAAGGCTTCCACTGTTCCATTTGCTTGAGGATGATATGGTGTACTCTTTTGATGATAAACTTCAAATTCCTCAGTCATCGCCTTAATAGTGTTGTTAATGAAGTGAGTTCCTTGGTCACTCATCAAAATCCTTGGGCATCCAAATCTAGTGATCACTTTCTCAAACAAGAAGTGTGATGTTGTCTCTGTGCTTCAATCTTTTACTGGTGCTACTTCTGCCCATCTTGTTAAGTACTCTGTCGCAGTAATAATGTACCTCTTTCCTGACCTTTTTGTTGGTGGGTTAATTGGTACCACAAAATCTATTTCCCACTTGTGAAATACTTGCAAAGTTACTTGCGGTCTCAGGGGCATCTCGTCCCTTCTATTCTATTTACCAACTCTTTGGCATACATCACACCTCTCGCAGTAGTCTTTTGAGTGTCTGTGAACAATCGACCACCATAGTCCTGCGCACAATACCTTCTGCGCAGTAGCTTTTCCTGCATAATTTCCTCCTTCTATTCCCTCATGGGCTTCTGCTAAAATCCTAGGTATTTCATGTTTGATTACACATCTTCTCAAGATGTTGTCTACACCCATCTTGTATACGTGTCCTGGGATAAATTGATAGTCTACAACCTTGACTACCAGATTTTTCTTCTGCGCGGTGTTGAATTCTTGTGGCACAGTCCCTATACTCAAGTATTGAATAATGTCTGTGAAATATTCATCAGCTACTTGGACTGAAAATAACGATGCGTGGGGAAATTTTTCCTCTATATTCGTAGGTTCCTCTCCATTAGTGATCCTTGATAGGTGATCAAGTCCTGCATTCAACTTACCTAGTTTGACTATCACTTCGAAGTCAAATTCCTGGAACAACAATAACCATATACAAATTCTCCCCACCAACACTAGCTTGTTGACGAGGTATTTGAGAGATGAATGGTTTTTAAACATCTTGAAATGTTTTCCCAATCAATAATGTATGAACTTCTGAAGTGCATAGACCATAGCTAATCCTTCTCTCTATGTTGTATTATAATTATGCTTCAATTTTGACAATTTTCTGCTATCGGATGGTCCAATTCTCCTACTCTTGGCTGTGCTAGACTAGATCCCAGTGCTATAGATCATGCATCTACATGCACATGGATGTATTTTCCCAATCCGGGAATACTAGTATTGGTGCATTTACCATCTTCTCTTTTAGGGTGTCCAATCCTCGTTGACAGTCCTCATTCCACTGAAACTTGTTGTTTTTTCTTAAAAAATTCCCCATTAGCACATTGATCTTCACATACCCTTTTATACATTTCCTATAGTATCCTATGTGTCCCAATGTTTCTCATAATTAGCGTACTGATTTTGGTGGTGGTAGATTAACAATTATTGCAATCTTGGCAGTATCTACTAGCAAGCCTTGTTTGCATACTATATGGACCAATAGTATCCCAAAGGGTGTTCCAAAGATGCAATTCTTGATGTTTAAAAATATCTGACAGTGACTTCATCTTTTTAACATCATCCTCAACACCTCTACATGGTTGTTCAACAGACTATAGACTGTCCAATCATCCATATATACCTCTAGAAATTGGTGGATAAACTCTTTGAATGCATCTATGACTACTCTGGAAAATATTGTTGGTGCATTCTTCAATCCAAACGACATGATTGTGTACTGGTAGGATCCTTATTTTGTTGCAAAAGTGGTCTTGTATATGTCTTCTGGAGCTAGCTTGATCTGATGGTATCCTAAGAACCCGTAAGTGAAGGAATAAGCTTCCTGTCTTCCTATGTTCTCCAACACCTCATCTGTGAAGGGAGTAGGGAATGGGTCATATAGGCACACATCATTCAACTTCCTTAGGTTGAAACATATCCTTATCTCTCCCTATTTTTTCTCCTAAACTACCATAGGGCTTACCCATTCATATTCCTCTATAGGTTCTATGATTCCATCCTCCAACATCCTATCAATTTCGGCTTTGAATTTTTTCTTATATATAGGGTTTAGTCTATATGGTCGTTGTCTGATCGGTCTTGCCTCAGCTCTGAGAGGTATCTTCATTTCACCGAGTTCTCCTTCTATGCCTTTCATTTATGTGAACGTTGTTGGGAACAGGTCGTTGTACTCATGGAGCAACTCTGTTATGCTTTCCACTTTTTTCTCATCCCAGTAATCTCAAATGCTGGCCATTTTTGGATTCTCAAGTGTCCCAATGTTGACATTCTTCACCTTGATCGGAACAAAAAATAATTATGATTCCAAAGGTGGACCTTCCACTTATCTTTCAACTTCAATCTTCACAATCTGAATGTTTCACAGGTCATCTTCATCTGGTGGTTCTTCCTGCACATGGTAACATGACAATAGTTCTTTTACTGTCTGTTTGTTTTGCTGTTGTTCTTCTGTGATGAGTTCAACTTCTATTTCTTTAATGAATATCACCCCTTTGATTTGATTAAATGTTGAGTCTATGTTCTGGTTCTCATGCTCAAATGAGAAAGTGACTGTAAAGTTCTACTGTAATACTATCCGGTTTGTAGTTCCTCTGCGCAATTCCTGGTCTGTATACCAGTTTGTTGGAATCCCTTTTAATGTGTGAACAAAATGATGAAGCCATTCCTCCGATGGTGTCATCCTCCATAGCACTCTGCACTTCTCTAAGTGTTCTACTGGTGCCCCATGTTCATCATATTTCTATATTTGGTTGCTTCCCTGTCCTGCGCCAAACCTGATGTGTAGTAATCGCTTACATTGGTACCAGTCCTTAACTTTTTCTTTGTGTGCACCCCACCATCTCGCAAGTGTTTCCTTGAGTACTATTTCCAGGACTAAGAGCCTTTGATTTTATAACACTTCATCTTCATATCGTGTTAATAATGCTTCTAAGTCATTCACCCCATGGAAGCTTGGAGGTTCCCTTATCTCCGTACCTATCCATCTTACCATGTGGTCTATTCTTGTGCATATTCTTGTGAAGACTTTGTCTAACCTCTACTGCCGATTCTCTAAGCCCGTAATTGAGTCTAACATGCATGAGGCGATTCTTCTCCAATTGAGTACCCCATCTGTAGTTGGTTTCACATAATCTTCTTCTCGTGTGGTTGTTTTGTACAACTGGTTAATTTCCTCTAGGTCCAAACAAGTAGGTTCTACAAACCTTTCCCCTTATGATGAGTCCAATGGTGCAATGAATCTGTATTCTCCTGACTTGAATGTCATTTTCCTCATCTTTAAGTTGATTATGCCCTGATTTTCAAACACCCAATCCAAGCCAAGAAATGTCGGATAAGGTGTTGTGCCATCCACTATCTCTATTACTTCGAAGTCGGCTTTAGTACGCACTCCATCTAGATATACTGTCACTCCTTTTAGTCTTCCAATTGGTAGAATTCTATGTTGATTTTCTAGTTTCAGTTGAACATGTGAATATCTTAATGTGGATTCTCCCATACATTTCCTTGTCTTCATGGGTAGCACATTTACTTCAGATCCTAATTCCAATATAATATCTCCCATGTTGAAATCTCCATTGTTGGCTTTCAATCTGAATTCTTTGTTTGTTCTCGTCCTTGTATGCAGATGATTAACTGTTTTTTGTTCTAGCTTTCCTTCTGCTTCTTTGCTACATATTTCTAGCATATTTTGTAATACTTTAACATATGATGGATCATTTATAAGTTTAACACAAGATTGCAAAAAATCCTTAATTGTACTTACTTTTCCCAGGGGTTGTGCTTCTTTGGTATGATCCAACGATGGAGGCATCTCGTACGATGGTACTTCCTTATTATGATGCACAGTTGATGTCGATGCAATTTCTAGCTTCATGAATTCTTGTCTGGCTTGCTTGAATATCTCATTTTTGTTATGCGCATCAAACTGCTTCTTTGGTTCAACATTCTTCTTCACCCATTGGTGTTGTGCTGGCTCTTGTCTTATTGTGTCATTTCCTGTCTTATCTCCTCCCCGCATAACCATGTTGATGTTTCTTCCTTCATCCATTTCTTCTGCAACTCCAATGAACATTCTGATTGTTCTGATTTCTCTTTTCCTAGATCTTCCCCAATAGCATGAGACATTCTTCCGTGTCATGATCTAATGTGCGACAATACATACATGTCGCAGGTGGAAATGGACATTTTCTTGCATAGTTTCCTGGTTGATGACAGTGGTAGCATACCACTGGTCCTTTGCCTCTTGCTCTTCCTTCACCTATGTAACCAGCTCGATCCCCTCGTGGTGCATTGTACTAAGGTGCCTGGTTATACTGCGTGGGATTATAGTGTGTGTGTGCAGTATTGTACTGTGGCTGTGTAGTTTTATATGGGGTTGGTACTTGGTTAAATTGTGGTGCGTCTTTCCCGGTCATCATTTCTACCTACACCTTGTAAGCATCTGATGTTCTTTCCCTCATCAGGTCCATGGTCCTGCAGTCCTTGTCATCATGGCCTACTACCTTGCAAAAGTTTCAATATGAAATCTTAGGTACTATCTGGTACTTCTGCATCATTGGGAAGTGGTATGGATCATACCCATGTTTCTTACAGAACTCACACCATAGTCCTCTTGTTGGCAATGGGTTTGGCATTACTGTTGCCATGTACCGCATGAATATTGGACATTCATTCTTATGGTGTCCTTCTATCGTACATGTGGTACACCAAACAACTTCTCTTTTGTACTTACCTTTATTCTGGTTTAGCTGGAATGCTAAATTCTTCAGATCCTCCTTCAAATTCTCTATGGCTGGATCTATCTTCTGATATTGGTTCTCTTCCAGTTGTAGGGATGCCTATAGAACCTCATCCTGTGTCTGAAACTTCTGTTGTCACAAAGGGTATTTCAAGTGTGGTAGCAGTGAATTGATGAACAAATGGCTATGTTGCATATATTTCATGACGTACTTTAGCTTTCCCTTCAATCGTTTGAATCTCTGGTCAATCTCCTATACATATTCTCCTAGTTTCTGTCTAATCTCTATCATCTTGTTCATGTATTGATCCTCTGAAATAGGCTTCTAGAATTCATTTATTAACAACTTCTTGATATCTCTAATCATTCGGGTTGTCCCTGGTGTTGTCACTCTGTAATTTTCCCAAGGCTGTGGAGGCAGTCACAGAGGTAACATCAAAACCACTTCGAGTCTCAGATCTATCTCTCCAAGACTCAGAGAGGGATCTCTCTGTCAAATTTAGATTTGTTTAGGAATAAGTTATTAGGCTAGTTATGCAGAACATGGGTTTGTTTATGGATTTTTAATTGGTTTGGTTGAGACATAAAAATGACCATTGGGAAAATTGGAGTCAAAGATAAAGACGATTGATGAATGAATAATTAAGAAAAAATAAGACCAGGCAGGATAATCATGCAAGTGGATTCTTTAAGCTTATAAAGTGGGAAAAGAAGAATAGATTGAAATTCATTTCAAATGTAGAGCAGAGTATATCTGAATTCCTGATTTCAAACTCGGAAGAAAACATACATATTGTTTTGGGCCAACACAGGGTGTTAAAAACAAATCCTGCCCATTATCTTCTCATAAACAATACAGAAAGAAAAATCATGTGAAATAGGAAAGTAACAAGTTACATCAGGAAAAACTTTACCACTTAACACAACACAAGAATCTGGAAATATAATGCCTCTGTATTCATTCATAAAAGTCATTTACATATTTGAAACATTTCTACAATGGATGGGAACACTCCCATGCCATACTTTCATTCAGGTTCCCCTAATTCTCACCCCTTTCTTTCTTAAAGTCATAAGATTTATAGCCTTTACATAACAGTTCAAGATCCTAAAAAATGGATCTGAAATACTAAAAATAGAATAAAATCAAAACTAATATGATATGTAGAATCTAGTTCTGATTTAAGGGTCAAACCTTATCAACTAGATCTTCAAAAATATTCGACGGCTTCAACAATATCTGTTTTCTTCAATCATTGTCAAAGTGATGACAAGGCACTTTGAAATCCTACTTTGACAAATAGGCAATCTTTACCAAAAATTTAAAATCTACTTAACCTTCTTGCCTTAGTATCTACCTCAAAAACTAGAAAAGGATGATGATCTATATCCCTTTAATCTTTATCTTTCATTTGGAACCCCTTCCACATGATCTGGAAACAAAAATCTTTGATCTGAGAAAAAAGATGAGCATTCTGCCAGTTTCTGCATTTTCGGTGGCTTACAGGTATAAAACAGAGTAGGATTGGCTGTCAAAAGCAGAGATTTCGGTAGCTAACAACACCTTGAGGAAAAAAAATAAGCTTCTGAAACCGCAGGTTATGAAAATCTTCATCAAAACTTCAAAATTGAAATTCCTTCGGTCTTTTGAACTTCAAAGTTACTTATTCTAGTTCTCTGCAGCCTCTGCTAGATTCTCTAGGCTAGGATGAGCTATAGGCTTAGGATTTTTAAGCCTTAATTTGGTCTTTAAAAATCTAACCACTTTAAGCAACCTAAGATTTTCCTTGAGCAATTTCTTATTTCCCTTCTGTTCCTTTACATGCATTTTAGCTAACCTTTCAAAAGAATCTCTTACCTCATCTGATGTGTTGCTTATAGTTTGGTTTTCGGTTTTAATGACCCTCTCAGGTAACTTCATCTCTGATATATCTTCCTTAAGATTTTCAATCTTTGATGATTCGCTGACCTTGCTGTGTTTGCGTGTTGACGCTCCAGGGACCTCCATATCTTGAGCTTCAGGAGAGAAAGACACTTCTTCAGGAGTTTCTTGAAAATTAGGGGCCTCATGCTCAGAAATTGGAATTCCAGGTGTTGTTTCTTCAGGAGATGTTTTCTCAGGCATCTCTTCTTCCATGAACTCTACCTCCTCCTCTGAATCTGTATAAGCCAGATTCAAGACATTTTTACTAGAGGCACTAGTTTGCCCTTTTGTAGCTTGGCTGAAATCAAGCATATTTTAAGCTTTCTTGGACCTAGAAGAAGAGGTTGACTCCTCTGCAATTGCTGGAGAAATGGCTCTTCTCTTCTTTTTACTACTCTGTGGTGTTAAATATTTAGTGGATGAAGTCTTCTTTTTGTCCTTGGGCTGGGGTTCAGGTTCAAATTCACCCCAGAAAAGAATATGCTCCCAAGTCTTATTACTCCTCTGCAATTCTTCAAGAACTATGAGTTTGATGAGGTTATGATGGGAGAGCCTACCCTTCACCTTGCTAGGTTTGGCTTGGACCTGGTGTGTCATTTTTGTCAAGCTTCTATGAAGATAGAAGGGCAGATTCAAAGGGAATCTAGCTGTGAAATGGTTCATAAGCTTGAAATGGTAGAACATTACTCTACCATATCTGCCTTCACATGTGATGTATACCTGGATTGCTTAGAGAAAATTTTTCCACTTTTCTTCCAAGTAGGATCTAGGGATATCTTTCTTCCAAGTGATACATTTTTTCTCAGGCTTGAGATAAGATCTTAATTCAATGTCTTTAGTAATGGTTGATTTGAACCATGTTTCACCAGTCCTAGGCATCTCTGTTGCTGTTGCAACAATGGCTTCATTAACCTATACCTCAATTGTTCCAACTCTAGCCTTGGCTCCATCAAAGCTCAATGTAAATGCCTCAGCCACTCCTTGGTGAAAACCTTGTAGTTTTTCACAGTATTGATAGCAACCAACATCTCTGAACATCTGGAAAATCTCAGGGTGAGATTCCAAATATGTTATATCATTGAGTTCCTTCCTGAGTAGAGATCCTCCCTTCTTCATCTACGAAACAAATATCAACACCTACAATATAATGGAATCGGGCTTGGGGAGAAAAAGTGGCGCTGATAGAGGTAAAATCGAAAATCGAGTAGAAGAAGGATGTGTGATATGGGGGAAATCTTTGGATGGCAATTTTTATAACAAACCCTTAATATAGAATGGAAATCAGATCATAATGATGACTGCATCATTCGATCAGGATAGACACCATGTGATAGATCAAGTAAAATGAATGATACGAGCTTATGGTGATTGGATCTACTAGATTAGGGTTAAATAGATCTCACTAAATAATCATATCAGACAAACAATCACTTGCCCCGATCGTATCATGATCCAACTCCAGTCAATTTTGGCAGCAATTGATATGATGATGTTGTGTACTGATGGTGGTTTGAGAGCCTGATAGGACAGTCTGACTGTTAGCCGACTCTATGCTTTTGGTAGCTTAGAGCACCCCGCACATGCCATTTTAGCTACCGAAAGTGACAACTTTCAGCAACTTAGAATGCTTTGAAAAATAGCCCTTAGCTGTTGAAAGTGAAATTTTAGAGTATTTTCTAATAAAAGTATAGACTCATCACTTTTTGAAAAGATAAGTCTAAAACTCATCTTAAAGACACTTAACTCAAGAATAACAAAAAATCTGTCGTCTAATGATCCATCCTATCACCTAATGACAATAACTTGGAAAATTTATTTCAAGAGACAACAAGACCAACAAGCCAGGAACTTCATCATGAGACCCACAAATCATATTTGAATCACCAGGTCTCCTATCATTACAGGACACTAACAAAGGCTCCAATTGGGGATGGCAGCTCCTGAGGAGGTGTTAAGAATCCCAGCTCTCAAGATTCATAAATCAGTGCCTTATCCATTGGGTTGATCCCACAACCTATATTTTGATCTGTCCTACACCCTCAACAAGCTTATTTGCATATGGTAAATCTAATAAAAATGTTGATCTGATGATCTTATTTATATACATACACCCTATTCTAATCCTGAGAATGATTGATCCTAATCAATATGAGACATCCAGTATAACCAGTCAAAAATTGGATCTGAAACCTGGGTTGTTTCACTGATTTTCCCCAAACTCAGATGTAGATCTGCTAATGATATGTGATAAGGATTTCTATCCTGATCTCCCTTACATAAAAATTGATCAATCTGAAAAACCACTAAACTGTTGAAAATGTATTGTGGACCTTCCACGAAAAATTTCTCCATTGTGGACCTTCCACAAAAAATTTCTCCATGCAGATATCTATAGGATCCAAATAGACCTGATTTGTTTCTTGGCATTTGTGATCAGTCCATTCCATCTCCCGACCTTGTGTTTCTCGTGAGGTCTTCCAGTCTTCAAACATTTCAAGATGCATTTTCATTTCATCTGGTGGGTTTTGCACTAATATTTCTGTTGAACCAAACAGTGGGGAAGACTGCCTGATCATATCCATATCATAACAATTTTTTAATTCATTAGGAGTAAATGAAACCAAACTTTGAAAACACACATTATCCAGAATGTCGGCTATCGGGTCATAAAATGCTTTAGATAATGGTGGCATTGGCTCTACTGGTACTTCATGGCTCACACTGTGACTTTCAACTAGAATCTGACCAAAATTCCCTTTCAAAATTTGAAATAAATTAAAGCATAGAGGCAATGAATCAAAATGGATCAACTCATCACCTGTTTCAGGATTCGGGATTTCATCTGATATTTGACCTTCAAAAATATTTAGTGGTTGTACCTCTGGATCAACTTTCGTATCATCCTTGTTGTCCTTAATTGATGCATTAGAACATTCCTCTTTCTTACTATTTACAATCTGCTGGCAATGTTTTCTCAGGAGTGAGGCAAAACAAAGGGGTAGGCAGTTTGCATTTTCTTGAAAATTTTTTGCACTTTCCTCCATCAAAATTTTAAGTGAATTAACCTCTAATGGTACAGAGTTACATTCCAGTGCTTCGAATTCCGTTTCAGGCTATGACTTTTTCCTTGAACTTTGAACATCGGATAAACTTGGAGATTGTAATCCTGGATCTGAAATGTCCTTTTTATCAACACTAACATCCTTCACTATCTCATCAAAAGGTTTTCCTTCTTTGATATTTACCACTTGTTCAAAATTTTCCTTCAAAAATTTAAAAGAAGAGAAGCATAAGGGTAAATTCTGTCCACTTACCCCAAGACTTTCTGTATTGTGATCATAGTTGTCATTGTACCGATCAATCTTGGGTGAATCATCCATTGATGAAATGCCATTGAACATGCATATTTTATCAGGATAATCTTCCTCCATCTTCTGAGTTTGAACTTCATCTTTTACTGTATCGTGGATTGAGTACATGAAGCTATCATTTTTCAGTCCCTGATACCTTGGTTGAGATGCAGATTGTTTGGGAATATTTACCTTTGTCATTTCTGAAACTAGTGGGATATGAGGTCTTTGAACAACAAGCTCCTCTTTCCTGCTAATTTCTTGCATCATCTCTTTTACAGTGTTGGCTAGGATATTTAGTTTCATTTCTAAAGAGGTGATCCATTTCTTTTTTGTTCTGTCCTTTTCCTCTGCTCTTAGCTTGGACCTTTTTTTCAATAGATTAGCTTCTACGTCAACTACAACATTTTTCATTTCCTCAAGGGTTGCAGTGTCTCTTTCTCTCAACTAGAATGCCATTTTTGGATCAAAGGCATCTGGGTAATGCAATTGAGCTAAACCATGAGGTGGCCTTACATTCACAGGTACTGAATGATACACCTTATTGAACCTGGTTGAGAACTGTTGTACTATCTCTCCTAGATTTATTTTCAAGTAGTCATATTCTTCTAGGATGAGGAAAACATTTCCCATGATCATCCACCTATCTATGAAAACTTGCATGAACTGATGAAAATTTCTGATGCTTCCAGCTAGAAGGTTTTTAAACCAATTTTTAACTTTGCCTTGTAAAGACAAGGCAAACATTCTGTTAACGATATTTCTTGTAAGGGGGGGGGGGGGTTNAAAATAATGGTTTAAAAACCCACTTGTCCTAAGTTCGGATGTAAATGTGCCCGTGGTAAACAGTGAACGGATCTGGACGGCATGCATCCGCGTGCCCAAATCAACGACATATATGAGATTATTTCACCAAGTGGATAGAGGCTGTCCCTACCAGGAGCACTTCTCACAAAGTAATCATCAGCCTTTTGGAAGACATCATAGCTAGATTTGGATTCCCAAGCAGGATTTTCACTGACAATGCCGCCCCCTTCAGGTCTGAGCCTTTGGTTGAGTTTTGTGAACAATTTGGGATTTCATTGGTTCACTCTACTCCATACTATCCTCAAGGAAATGGACTGGCAGAGTCCTCCAATAAAAGCCTAAT
>SNQJ01S0182819.1:0-19080 GCA_010110895.2 Picea sitchensis | reverse complement strand
GATTATAGATGACTTGGTTGGGCGCATGTCGGCTGGGTGCATGTTAGTTGGATGCACTTCGACTAGGTACACTTATTGGGCATACTTTTTGGGTGCTCCCCGTCGAGCGCACTTTCTAGGTGTACTTAGGTGCATGTCATTTGGGTGCACTGAGATGCACTTTCTAGGCACACTTGGATGCATGATAGTTGGAATTGAATGCATTGCTAGGAACACCATTAGACATTAGACACACCATTGAATCTTGTGGGTGTGTGGCACATGGTGCACAACACCATGGAACATAGACATCAACAAACAAGTCATGAGGGGCATAATTGAGTTAGATGATTGGGCACTTGGGTCCACTTGGAATTGAAGGAGCTTGCACGACACCTAAGAAGAAAGCAAAGTGAAAGACAAATCTACTATGAAAGGAGGATGCCTCAAAAGTGCTAAAGAATTCAAAGAAGAAGGAGGTAAGAAAGAGTGCAAAGTGTTATGTGGTTGTGCTAAGTTTAGGGTTGGCATAGCAGGATGAACTTGGCACTGACTAAGTGAATGGAAGAAGAAGACGTGACCTATAGGAGGTAGGCCTACAATTACTTTAGGGGTTGGATTTACGGTTCTTTTAGGCAATTGTACCTTGTGTAATTGTAGTCTATAAAAGAGATGTAGGGAGTTGGCCTAGCTCCTTTGTTGTACATTGTAACATTCTTCACATAAATAAATTTAAGGCGTCCATCTTGGGTGTTACCTATACATATGCATTGTGGTTGCTTTACTTGGATGATTGTTTCGTTCCTTGTTTTGCTTTGTGTTGGCTAAGTATTAAAATATTAGCTAAGTATAAGTATTATTGGGGTAGTTAAAGGCCATGGTTGGACTTGTTCCTACTATTAAATGAACTTGGTTAAGTATGACTTAGTTACATTTAGTAGACGGCAACTTAAGGCAAAGTTATGTGCAAACCTTAAATGAAGAGATGTAGTCTAGTTGTAGTAGGCACAAGCTAGCCAAGCCCCTACGACCAAGGCAAGGTATTACCACATGGCCTCAGGTGCCAGAACAAAGTTAACCAACCCCAAGTTTGAAAAAATAAATTCGAGTAAACTATAAGTCCATAACAACGCACCTCTTCCAACATTACATTAAATGAAAATTAACATCTATATATATATAAATAAAAACACTACACCAACACATGCTTCATTTTCCACACATATTTCACACATCAACCAATAAATCAACTTTGATAAACAAAACTTTATCCAAAAACATTACTCTCATCTAATCATGCTCTAAAAATTTCACATAATCACATACATGTCACCTCAATACTCATGCTCTTACAAATTCTAATATCATATAAAAAAATTAAAACAACATCACCTAAAGATGAATCTAATATCATATTAAATAATATAAAAAATTAAAACAAACCCATAAAGATAAAAGAAATACAAAGAGAATAAACTTTGCACCGCTACTTATTATATGCACAATGCATGCATACACAACCGTGGGAATGTTAAAACGTTCAACTTCCCACATGATATCAAAGACCATATAATTTACAAATAAATCAAAATAAAAATTTTGCCAAAAAAGTGCGTTTTGACACTGCTCCAAAATATATTTTTTATAACGTTGCACCCTTAGGCCTTAAATCCTAGTGTTTCCTTGGGAATATATAGATTCAATTTTACTTTAAAGCTTTTTCCACTAATAAAATTGTGGGCGAAACATTTACTCCACAAATTGGCCTTTCACTTGATTTAATTACTTAAATAATCTCTTTCCATAAAGAAACAAAACATTTCTTAGATTTTGAACTTTGGTGGAGAATTAAAATGGGAGCGTTATGGAGTATGATATGATAACATGGACACAAATTGCCCCCTTTTCAGGTATTATTTTGAAATTTGGTAAATAATTGATAGTTGAAATCTCCGTATTCATTGATTTGTTTGTTTTTTTTATATTGCAATTTTGAGGTTTTGGGTTGATTTAGAGTTATTGAAAAATATTAAGATTTTAATTTTTAGTGTTTAAAATTGTGGTTTTGGAATATTTATATTGTAAAATTTTGATTTCTAGTGGATTTTTACCAAAAAAAAAAAAAAAAAAATGTTGGAAAAACAAGACACTTCGAGTGTTAATTATCCTATGGTTATCAACATCTATTTAACCATAGAACCAAAATTGTTTTAGCAACTTTATTTCATTTTGAAATTAAATCATTCAATCACTTAGGTTTAGTCCATAAATAGTGCTATTCGTCATAAACATCGATTTTCATCATGTAACTTTGCTCTTTTAACTCACCTTACATGTGCCACTTATCCCAATGCCCATCACCAAGTTCTTTGGATTGAGAATTGGGTGATGGGTATTGGGATAAACTTAAAAAAGGCAAGGTGCTTTGAGTTCCAATTATCCCACAACTATCAACACCTACTGAACCATGAACCAAACCTGTTTGAAAAACTCCATTTCATTTTGAAATTAAATAATCTAATCCACTCAAATTTGGTCCATAAATGACGTTATTTGTCATAAACCAATGGTTTTCATTGTGTAACATTGCTCTTTTAAACCACCTTGCATGTGCCATTTATCCCAATACCCATCACCTAGTTGTCTAGATGGAGGAAAATAAAACATTCTAGACTATTCTCTAGGTGGGGATAGTGTTCATCAAATGCACCCCTGTAGTTGTGCCCTTTACATTGCCTCATTATATGGATTGTAGTGGTAGGGGTGGGTCCCATGAGTGCCACGTGTCATTGCTCCTATATTTTATACTGAGGATTGTACTTCACTATGAGAACCTTCTAATCATGTAGCAAACTTCTCCTTAAGTGTCGATTTCCAACAACATAAGAATCCAGAGCTTCAATCGAATTTAGAACTCTAATTGATTTATCGATAGTCTAAATCAATTCAAAGTTGGGCAAAACCCCTAAGAACATTGCTCCACCATACACAAAACTTGGATCATGCTTGAAATTTCTATCAAATTCATGTTAATTCACTTACAGATTCCAACATTAATGTACAATATTAACACAATGTAAAAGGAATGATTTCAAACACCATCCACTATTGATACAAATATGTGCATCACATAAAAATAAAATGAGTTAATAAGTAAACAAACTCAATGTTTTGAACAACTTTTTTTTTTCTACACAAAATTCCTTTCTATTCTACTTGTTATTTAAAATTGTGAGAATCTAAATTATCATTAATGAAAAAAAATCTATAACAAAATTTCAACCAAAATTGTGAGAATCTAAATTATCATTAATGAAAAAAAAATCTATAACAAAATTTCAACCAAATTTAGAACCCGGACAAAATTTAGGCCAAATTTAGAAGTGAATTTTGCCCGAGATGATGTGGGTTTGTCGGATATCCACTTATTACTCAGCGTGAGGCGAGTTCCGCGACATTCACCTTCTGCCTATCTTTTGTACCTGTCAAGTAATGAATCGTCACGCAAGTTCCGCGATATTTACCCTGTCGCTATCATTCGTACGTGTGAATTAATGAATCAATTCGCTGAAATTGCCATAGACATGATTGATTTACACGTGTGTCTAGAGTCGTATAACGCGGAACTATTAAAAAACGCGGACTGGTCCATCACCAGGTTGCAACGAAAAGAGTCTATTATTCACGAAGCTTCGTTGCTCGCCAACCGTTATTATCTTTTTCTGCTTTCCCATGTTCCTCCCATCTACCCCGATATTCATATTCGCCTATACATCTTTCGGTTCCAGATGTTTCTAGGAACTTCACCCACCGTTTTCTACCGTTGTACAAATAAGCAATTCCCACTCCTCATACCACAACACAATAGAGACCCGTTCAAGCATACCCTCTGCCACTGAAATTCTCTCCTCTGCACTCTTCAGCTGCCGATTTGTGGCCAGATTTGAAGAAGAATTACAGAGCTTTTCTGTTTGTGGTGCTAGGGTAAAGAATCAGAGTATTTTTTTTTTTGTTTCTGTTGTTAGGGATTTGAAAATGGCAGCCGTAATGGGTCCTGAATACTGGTGCCACAAGTGTCGCCAAACAATCGTTCCTTTAATCGGAGAAGAGGTCAGCTGCCCAAGATGCAATGATTGTTTTGTCGAAGAAATGGAAAGCGGACGGGCTCAACAAGCTCAGCCCCACTCCGGTGGCTCCGATTCGACCCCAAGAGCAACGATTCTTTCCGAAGTAAGTGGGGAAGCTGCTCCGGAGCCTCAAGACCGGAGGCCTGCGTTGTTTGTGGTCGAACGGTCACCGATTTTTCACCTTCTGCAACCCCTGGGCGCTACCGTGGCCAGGAATAGAGTCTCTGGAGGGGCGGAAAGAGTTCTCGTTATGAACCCCTTTGCTCTTGAGCATGAAGAGAATGCGGACGGGGGCTTTCTTGTGCCCGTGTCCGAGGCTTTCGGTGACTACTTCATGGGACCGGGGCTTGACTGGCTGATCCAACGGCTGGCAGAGAACGATGCGAATCATTACGGAACCCCTCCGGCTTCCAGATCTGCGGTCGAGGCCATGCCTGCAGTGGAAATCTCCGAGAGCCACCTCAGCTCTGACGTGTCGCAGTGTGCTGTTTGTTTGGAGGAGTTTGAACTGGGAAGTGAGGCACGTCAGATGCCATGTAAGCACATGTTTCATTCTGATTGCATTCAGCCGTGGTTGAAGCTGCACAGCTCGTGCCCCGTGTGCCGCTTCCAGATGCCTGTCGATGACGAGGATGATGACACGGAGAAACGGCAAGCTGAGGAGTCCAACTCAGCAGAGGATAGCAGAAGGGATGGGGCAGAGAGCGAGGCGAACACGTCAGATTCCGAGGGTGGAGAGCATGGCCAGGCTGGCAGTGAGAGGAGAAGAGAGTTTTCGCTTGCAATTCCGTGGCCGCTTATTAGGGCCCTGTTTGTCTCGACACGTGGAAGGGATGGTCAGAACGGGCAAGAAGAGGCTCCTGTTGGTGAACCGTCTTTAGATTAGATATTTGGAAGCCTCGCTGTACATACATAGTTTCCGTCCTAGAAATCTTGATATAGTTTTTGTGGAGTAAACTTCTGCCCTGCAGATATGGGCAGATGGCATCTTTGACATTCAATTTACTAGATATTATTTTATTTAATTCTTATTAGGTTTTCACCTTTCTAATTTATAATTTCTGTAAGCATGTTAATATTTTTATAACTCGAATAGTTCAGCATATTAACTGTCATCAATTTTATATATCAGAAGGGCTAAGAAACTACAATTTTCACAGGAAGACAAGGACAAGGACAACTAGATGAGTTAGTTGAATTTTGTTTGGACAGTAAACCGTTGAAATTTTGTTTTTAAGGATTTTGTCTTAAACTAATCCAGATTTTTTTATTTTAAGAATTTAGAATTCCGAACCAGTTCGAATTTTAGGTGGAATTACTCCGACTTCTCACATTGAATCTCGTCCTTCTCGGACCTTTCTAAACTAATTCAATTTTTTCCTAGACTAGATAATCTTTTTTAGAATTCTGAATCGGTGAGAGACCGGCTACAAAGGACTATTACTAACTTTCTAATTTTTTTCAGTTGTTTTAGCCTTCCGATGAGTTGGAATTCTGACTTCTTGGCTTCAAGGAATGAATACTATATAAATATTTAAATTTGTTCAATTGTTTTAGGGTTCCGAATCAGTTAAAACTCTTTTACTTTTTCGATTGAATCGATTAATTTTTGGAATTCTGAACTACTAAGAACTCTGGCATTCTGAACCAGTGAGGAGCTCTGACTTCAAGGAACTCTGGCCTGGATTCTGAACTAGTTAAAACTCTGGCCTGAATTCTGAATCAGTTAGAACTCTGACTTCCTAGACTTAAATCAGTGACAAATCCGACCAGTCTTCTTAGATTGAATAGACTTCTTAAATTAAATTAGTTAAAATTCATACGACTTGAATTGTATCAGAAGAATTGTTTAGAATTCTCAAGTTAAAAATCCTACTATTTAAATTTGTTTGTAGGACAAATGTATTCTGAAGTTATCCTATTAAAAAAGTTGTAGGACAAATGTATTCTGAAGTTATCCTATTAAAAAAGTTATCCTATTAAAAAATATGTAGGAGAAATGTATTCTGAAGTTATCTTATTAAAAAATATGTAGGTTTGATGATTTTTCTGGAGATATTTGTCTAAAATTCAAAATGTTTTGAGAGTTTTTCAACATCTTGAATTTATTTCTGTATTTAGAAATGGATTTTGAATAACAAAAAATAATGATTCATGTAAATGTTAATTACAACAAAAATTTAGTAGAACAGTTAGACAGTTACCTAAAAAATTGTAGGAAAAAAATGGTTTACAAATCCCAAGTTAAAACTTTTCTGCCTAAAATTTTATATGAGAAAGTTGTTTAAAATCCTTGGAAAAAATTGTTTAGAGTTCTGAATCAGTTAGAACTTTGACTTCTTAGATTGAATCACTTGGATTTTTTGTTTCTTTAGAATTCCAACTTCTCAGATTGAATCAGTTAAGAGTTCTGAATCAGTTAGAACTTTGACTTAGATTGAATCACTTGGATTTTTCATTTCTTTAGAATTCCAACTTCTCAGATTGAATCAGTTAAAAATCCTACTTAAATTGTAAACTTTTCTGCTTAAAATTTTATATGAGAAAGTTGTTTAGAATCCTTGGAAAAAATTGTTTAGAGTTCTGAATCAGTTATAACTTTGACTTCTTAGATTGAATCACTTGGATTTTTCGTTTCTTTAGAATTCCAACTCAGATTGAATCAGTTAAAAATCCTACTTAAATTGTAGTAGAAAAATTGTTTGGAATTCTGAAGTTAAACCTCCAACTTGGATTGAAGCAGTTGAAACTAAAATTGTGTAGGAGAAAAAATTGTCCAAATTGTGAGAGAAAAGTTGTTTAGAATTTTGTTGACTTCTTAGATTGAATCACTTGGATTTTTCGTTTCTTTAGAATTCCAACCTCTCAAATTGAATCAGTTAAAAATCCTACATAAATTGTAGTAGAAAAATTGTTTGGAATTCTGAAGTTAAACCTCCAATTTGGATTGAAGCAGTTGAAACTAAAATTGCAGGAGAAAAATTGTCCAAATTGTGAGAGAAAAGTTGTTTAGAATTTTGTTAAAATGGTGTGAGAAGAAGAAAAAGTTGTTCAAATTAAATTTCTGTTTGAATTGTAGGAGAATAAATGTTTAGAATTATGAAATTAAAATTCCAACTTAGATATAGATAGAATCAGTTAAAACTTAAGAGAAAAATTGTTTAGAATTTGAAGTTAAAATTCCAACTTAGATTGAATTAGTTAAAACTTAAATTGTAGGAGAAAAATTGTCCAAATTGTGGAAGAAAAGCTGTTTAGAATTTTGTTCAAATTCTGCGAGAAAAAGGAAAAAAATTTCAAATTGTGGGAGAAAGATTGTTTAGATTTCTTGAGTATTAAAAACTCTTGTAGTTAAAAATTGTTTAGAATTCTGATTTCTTAGATTGAATCAGTTATAACTCCTTGGACTGTAGGAGAAAGGAAGGATTGCTACATATAGAATACTTTGGCTTGGACTCTATTATTACATAAATAATCTATATAGTTAACTTTAATCAACATAACAATTTTTATTTATATGTTATACTTTGTCTTTTTAGGTTAATCTTAGATTCTTCAGTGCACAAGGTTTGTTAATAATCATTCCTCCCAATCACTCAAGATAAAACCCAATTGACATCTATATTGTATACTTGTGTCAACCAACATAACAATTTTTAGCTACTGAAATTATTCAACAACTCTTACTTCATTGAACAAAATTTGATTAAAGATTGGAGTTCACAACATTGATTGAAAATTGACTACAAAGTGTTAAATCTAACTTTCAGAGTGTTGGGCTATGTTATATTATGTTAAATCATGGTTAAGGAATGATATAGTAAGAGAATTCAAGGAAGGAATTTCAAAATGGAATAGTTTGTCAAATTTAATGGTTTTGATAACTTTGTTGAATGTTCCAGTTTGTTAAATTTAATTGTTTTTAATGATTTTAACTTCTTCATTAAATGTTAACAAATTTAATGATTTTGACAATTTCATTTCAACTTTAATAATTTTTAATAATACTGACAATTTTATTGAATGTTTAGAAATTTAAAAATCTTGACCACTCCATTTCAAATACAAAATTTTCACTATATTTAATGGACAAATCATAATCATAAAGTGTAATTTAACTGTCAAATTCCATAAGGAAAAAGAAACTTCTAGCCAAGAGGATGCAAGTATTCTGTCACTTGTACAAATCACTCACTTGTTGTATCTCGCAAGTACTTTGCAAACATGTTTCATAAACAACATTCTTGATTCAGACTTTCATTTATTCATTGAAAAATTTTAGAACATTTTTAACTAAATCTGAGTAAAAATATTATTGGTATCCCCACACCATGTGGAGAGTTACGCTTCACGAGCGCTTAAATGAAGTGGTCATTAGTGAAAGTGGGTTAATGTTTTTTAACTATAGCTTATTTAGTGGTGAATTGGGTTAAACAAATATTTACGGGAATTTATCTGGTGGTGAAGTCGGTTAAATAAAATATTTACGGGAATTTATGTAGTGGTGAATTGGGTTATAATAAAAGTGGGTTGAATAAGGTAAATGACGGGTGAATGGGATTAATAAAAGTGGGGGTGAAACACGTTAATGAGTGGGGAATTGGGTTAAGAGAAGTGGGTTGAATAAAGTATAAGAGGGAATTGGGTTGACAATAATAATAATAATTATTTTTTAAGATCATGATCAAGTCAGCACACCAAATTGGTGTATGAGACCTCCTTGTTTGTGGGACAAGGGACCCTTCTCTGCTCAACGATTTGATTGGTAAAGTCTGCGAAGGTATACATACCCTACCTCCTTTGAATTTGAACCTATAACCTCTTAAAAGGAAACAGATGTTCTTAATCATTAGGCCCACTCAAGCTGTATAATAATAATAATAATAAAGTATTTGTAATTTTTTTTTTAATAAGAAGTGAATTGGAATAGTGATAGTGCTTGAATAAAATATTTATGAAATTATATTAGTAAAAATGAGTTGAATAAAATATATAGTAATGTATCACAAATGGAATGGTGGACTCTGTTTGTGTGGAGTTGGAATGGTGGACTTGGTTTGCGTGGAGTTGGTGAAAAGTAGTTGAATAAAATGTTTACGAGAATTGATTATAAGAGGTGAATTATTATAATATTAGAATTTGAAATGTGAAATTAGAAGTATTTTTATAAAAAGTAAAAAAATAAATATTTTAATAAGAATTAAAAAGTAAATGAAAAAGTGAGTTAAATGGTAAAAGAATTAAAAATAAAAAATAAAACTGAGTTTGATGGTGAAAGTAATGCATTGTTAGTCTTTATTATGGTAAGGAAATTGATTAGGTATATTGTAAATTGGGGTTATAAAGATGTTAATATTTACATTAGTATATATTAATTTAAAAAATATTATTTTTTATAATCAATAATAAAAATAAAACATATTAGTTAAAATAAGAAATAAAATATAAATGGAAGTAAAATATTTTTATATAGAAATATGAAAGAGAGAAATTTGTTATATGTAATATAAAAATTATTGTATAGAAAAATAAAAAAGAGACATGAGAATTACATATAAATATGAATATTATAGATATGATATTTACATAAATGGAGTGGATTTAATTGTTAAGAATATGTGATTTTTTTTAAGAGGTCACATGGGATAGGGTATGTATAACATCATAATCTTTTTATTTTTATTATTTAGATTTAGATGATTTGGTAATTGGTAGAGATTATTTGGGTGAGGCTCAAGTTCAAATTCACTTGGCTACTATTATAACCCTTCAATTAGTGTCAAGAGGTTCATCACCTAGAAAGGATTGAGATATCTTGAGCCTCACTAGAGTTTAGCTTTATACAAGGGGTTACCCTTTTACCCTTATCACAATGGACAACCTTATACATGGGGTTACCCTTCTACCCTTATCATAATGGACCAACATGTCACAAAACAAATACAAATATAAATATCTTAACAATAATCAAAATCATATTTTTACATGTTCTTATTTACATAATTTACAAATTTTTATTTACATAATTTACAAGTTTTATGAAATTGTAAAAAAAACTTGCATTTTTCATTAAAAAAAAAATCATAGAAGATTATATATGTTTGATTTTAACCTTATGTGAATAAAAGTTGTTAATCCATGTATATAAAATTGCTACAAGGTTGTAAAAGTTGCTAATCCATGTATACAAAACTGCTACAAGGTTGTTAAGCCTTTGATTTGTAATTAAGTGTAGTACACTTCTTGTTTGGATGTGAAGTTCTTTGATATCGATACTCTATTAGTGATTTGATTCGATGAAATGAATAGGGTGGTAAAAAGTAAGTGTAGTAGTACACTTTCTCCTTGATTTTAAGTTTTGGATATCCATACTCATTAGTGCTTAATTCGATGGATAGGATTGTAAAAAGCAAGTGTGGTACACTTGTTAGATATAAAGTTTCATGTGATGTGATAGATTGGATGGTAAAAAGTAAGTGTGGTATACTGGTTAGATATAAAGTTTCATTTGATGTTTCATTAGTGTTTGATTCCATGCAATGGATAGGGTGTTACTTTTACCAATTAGTTAATCAAAATTGATAAATTATAATCTAGAGTGTAATGTATTTTTATCATTTTTTTAACCAATTAATTAATCAAAATTGATAAATTATAATGTAGAGTGTAATGTATTTTATGTAGTATTTATAATGTTTAAAAAAAATCATTTTTATTAGAATTTAGAATTTAGAGATTTAGTAAAAAATTGAGAAAGGGTATAGTTCTAAGTTGTTTAAAGATTTTTAGAGGTTCTATTTGATTCAAAAACTTTTTAGATGTGGAGAAGCTATGTCCTTTCATTTTTGACACATAGAGTTATGTTTATGTCTTTTCATTTTTTACACATAGAGTTATGTTCAACACTCCAATGTTTACAGAATTTGTAGAAGGAGATGAATAACATAAACATTGTTGTAAAGAATCTAACTTTGGAAAAATATCATCAGATAAAAGATGTTTTTTGATTTACTGTTTTGAATCTTAAACTTTATTTGAACTTTGTTCCCATGCATTGCATTATAGGTGGTGTGGAGAGAAAATATTGCATTGTATTATTGAAATTATACAATTGAGCCACTTCAATGAATTCTTGGGCTTGGTGAAAGAGAGATCATTGTTGCAAGATGAAAACTATTGTTTTAAAGTTAGAATGTTTGTTGATAGCCTAAAAAGTGGCAATTAGAGTTTCATAAAACTCGTACATGTTTTGAAAAAGAAAAACACATTCATGTTATGTTCTACTTACTTTTGTAGGTGTTGGGTCTTCGAACATAGTTGACATAGAAGCTAGGGAAGAAAAATGCATGTTTTCTAATGCTAAGAAACATGTTCATGTTTTCAATACTAAAAAACACGTTCATTTGCTCTAGTTAACAACATATTTTAGATTGTTGTTTCCCTTTTCTTTATTAATTTTATCTCTCATACCGAAAACAATACCTTGGTTCAAACATCATATTTCTGTGAACATGAAACTTGGATTTAGTGGTAGATTTGGTAGTGGCTTTGAGGTTGGAAATGTTTTTTGTCACATATTTTTGCATTTAACTTTTGTAAATATTCAATAGTTCCAAGAATTGCATTATTATTTAAAAATCTTTCATTGTAATGTTTTTGAAATGACAACGAAAAATGTTCCAATCCTTCCAAGTTCTAGGTTCTAAGTCAAAATTCCAAACATAAACCCCAAACATTGAAATTCCAAATATAAACCCTAAATTCTAGATGCCTAGGCAAATTTCCCACCACATCTAGATCAAAATGTGGAGACCTTGTCGAATATTAGCAACCTAAGATGTTTAAGTAATGCTTTTATCGTTGGATATTAACTTCAATGCTCACTTGCCAAAACCCTGGATGGTATCACCGATGCAATTTTTTTAACTAGAATAGTTATATTTTGTATTAGATAGCTCTGTGGCCAAACTGTACAATGGTGTGATACAAAAAATAGAAAGGAAGGTCATAGCCAATGACAAGAAAAATATCGTTATTCATCCAAAATTTCGTATTTGACCCTACTCTTAATCTATACAAGTAGTCTTGGCAAGTGCATTTTCTTACACACTGAAATAACAAAACTATTACTTGACAAAACATAATAACCACACACACACACACTTAGATGGGTCCACTCAACTCTCCATTGTTGTGTCTTCATTTCACATGCCCTCTATAGTTTGAACTATAGAGTTGGCAATGCCTACGTTTTTGTTGGACAGACAGTTTTGTGATACAATTTTGGTAAAAATCCTAAGTATAGAAGAAGTGTGCAACATAGGTGCGCAAAAGAAGAAGGAATACTAGGGAGCGCGCAATTGAGGTGCATCCAGAAGAACATTGTGAAGACAGAGGAATAAAACAAAGAAATAAAACACACATACGAATAAAGCAGAGAATAAAGTTGGAAAAGGAAACAGACGAAAAGGAAGGATGACAACTCGATGTTCTACAGATGGAAGGATGCGCAAAAGTAGGAGGAAAAGTAGTAAGAGTGCAAAAGCAACATGCAGACGGAAAAACAAGTGAAAACAACCGAACAACCAGTGAACTGGAGTAGTCATGCATTGTAATAGGGTTTTGGGAGGAACAAGTAGGGTTTTTAAGCCCTAGATTGTATGTATAAATATGTAATGGGTTGGGAGAATAGGGGTTCCTGAGTAGTGAGTTCTCTTCTAAGTAGTGTATGGCTTTGTCCTGGGTCTGTGGAAGATAGGAAGAATGATGCAGCGATAGAGAGATTGGCACTGTAGAACGACTAGGCTAGGCAAGGATGATTTTAGGGGCTAAATTTCGTTCATGGGCTAATTTTCCATGGTTTTTCCCAAAAAAATATTCGCTATTCTAAAAATGATTCGCCCAAATTCTAAAGGAAAAAATTATTTTACCTTAAAAATCGCCAAAATTTTATATAAACTATATAAAATCCTTAGAAATTTGAATATTTTTACAAAAAAATCGCCAAACATTTATAGTTGGCATATGAAGGATTAGTAAGATTTGCCAAGGTCTCTACATTTTAAAATAAATTTCCATCCTTAAAATCATCCTTGAGGCTAGGAGAAGAGAAAGATAACCATGACATATCTTTGTAAGCGCAGTGCGTAAGCCTGGAGCAATTACCAAACACATAATAAAGAAGCCAACCATTATGGATGTAGCCCAAAGTTGGGTGAACCATGTTAAATCTTGTGTTCACTGTCTTTTGTGTGATTGTTTATGGAATCTGTTTGGATGCATGTTAGAGTAGATTTGTCTTATGGGTATTCATGGCGCAATAATCATAACTATTAAAGTAATGTGTTATGTTGTAATCGAGAACATAATGGTAATATGAACCTGAGATCCGTTAAGTAACATAGTAAGAGATCCTACAGAATAATGCACACAGAACAAATAATTAAGAATGAATAGAATATTTGCCTCTCATTTCCTCACTGTTGCAGAGACCTGGTTCCTGCAGCCCCAATAGATACCTCGGGTGAGACTTCATCTGCGCACGTAGGTGATGCCAAAAGGGTCAGTGTCTGGTGGGTTTTGTTGGTCAAATATAATTTGAACCTAGGGTTTTACAAACCGTGTGAAGCACCAACAAATAGTTATGTTGCTGGGACCTAGATTATGTGATTAAGGGAATGTTTTGGAGGCCGACTAAGAAAGAGATATCAGAATGGTTGGAAAGGAAGGAACGTGAGTTTTCTCGAAAAGAGAACAAAAACCCTCGGATGAGTGATGAGCAATGGATGCAAAGGTATGTGTATACATAACTGCATGAAATTTTCTTTGACGAATTTCCAATTATTCTAACTGAGTGTCTAGAAAGATTAGTGGAGAATACTGGAAGGTACAGAACTGCAATCCTGAGGAATTGGACTCCAGAGTTGGTAAGACAATTGAATTCCGTAAGTAACCCAACTACTTGTGCAGTTGATTTCTGGCTGGATAAAATATTAGGAGGATATATTACATATTTTTTCGTAGATTGTACTCAATCATACAGTGTTGTAGAAATGAAAATTTTCTAATGTCCGTGCGGAAGATTCATGAAATCATTAGGTAGGTGGATAAAGATGTTGTTGTGTGACAAGTGTGTAATGACGATGCAATCCAAATTCTAAGTGGGTTCACGAACATAGGGGAACCAAGGGATGGAAAGAGGATAGTCTAAGGACAAGAGAGAAGGAAGGAAGCAATGAACAAGGAAGGGAGGGACTAAGGATGCAGAGAGTCGAAAAAGGTATACTAGAGGAAGAAGAAGAGTTTGGATAACTATGCATAGAAAGGAGGTACAAGAGGCGAAAGATTAGGGCTGAGAAAGGAGAGTCACACAATGAGCCAGATGGGAGAGGACCTTGTGCAATCATCTGAATCATGGAGATACCACACATAAGAGGAGAGGAAGAGGAGCTTCAGTCCAGTCCTATAATAGAGGAGTCGTTAAGTCTTACTTAGACTGAATGTTGTGTTGGATCCACGACCCCATGTGCATCACCACAATTGGAAATAACAATTAGAGACTTATAAAAAACACTTATAATTAGCAAAGTAGGACAGAGTAGTAGCAATCAGAGTAGTGGAAAAAGTGCACAGAGTAGAGTGAACCAACATCGCCAAGAGGAGGGAATACACAAAGAAACATGGTAGGGGTAGATAACACCCTTAGACTGCCTGATTTTCAGGGAGTTGGATCAGAGGACCCAGAACAACATCTATTTGTTTACAAGACAATTTGGGCCGCTAAGAACATCCAACATGAGGCTATGAAGATTGCATAATTAACGACAACATTTAGAGTCCATGCATTAGTCTGGTACATGAAACTGCAGAGTACCACGCCTATAGAATAGGTCAAGACATTAGCAGAGATAAGACAAGCATTACTAAAAGAGTTTAAGAAGCCAAAGTCAGAATCACAGTACATTACAGAACTAAAGGAGATTAAATAGGTGCAAATAGAGTCGATATGGATTTCGATCAAAGGTTCAAGGACCTGATGGGAAGGCTAACATTTCAGATCCTGGATCAACAATATCAAGAATGTTTTATTGCAGGACTTCTACCACATATTCGTAGGCCATTGATACAATAAAAGGTTGTGTCACATCCCGAGGCACTGGAAATTGCAATGAAATTGGAATCATCCCTTGTAGGAGACAATGGAGGGATGACACAAGTTCAGACCCATTTGGCTGCTCTGATGATTCAACTGGAAAAACTTACAAAAGGAAAGGAGAAACGAGAGCAAGTCTAGTGTTCCAAGTGTAACACTGAAGGTCATTACAAAGACGAATTCCCAACATTCATGCAGTATTTGGCCACTGAAGCGCCAAATCCATTACCATGAGGGTGCTATTGCGAGATATGTAAGAAATGGGGCCATCACCCAACTAAGTGTCCATTACTACATAAGTATCAAAGTACACCAAGGAACTTATTTTGCAACTTTTGCAAGTTTGTAGGACATGAAGATAAGGATTAATGCACGTTTGAATTAATGAGAGAGCACACATCAGATATGTACATGATTCAAGAGGAGAATGTTGCAACATAAGGGGGTGGTCTGCAATATAATAATCAAAGAGGTTTTACTCCAGGAAACATAGAAAATTTTGGTAGAGGTCGAGGCAGAGGAACTTGTGGCAGAAGAGGAAGAGGATCGATAATATGTTATAACTGTAATCAATCGGGACACTTAGCCCATGACTGCCCAAATCCATGTACAACATGCACATACTGCAGAGAACTGGATCATGTGACATAACACTATCCTCAACTAGTTGCGAAATGGTAGGCCAGAGGAAACCAAAACCAGAATCCAAATCAAAATGTGCAGAAAATGTCAGTCAAAAAATGAAATGAACAACTAAGAATAACAGTTGTTATGCGCGAAGGAGCTCAAACAGGAGTTGATATGATGAATGCAGGGAAACAAATAGAGAAATGGGTAAGGAAGTTAGCTGGGCCTATGCCAACCTTTGATCCTCAACAAGAAAAGGAGATATATCAGAGGGTAAGAAAAGAGGTACTTGAATGGGATTGGGGAGCATCAACATCATCTGCACCTCATGTAGGAAATCACGTTGTGCCAGAGAAACCAACTGTAAAGGTAAGCACACTAACAAAATTATTGAGAAATTGTGTAGAGTTAATGAAAGATGAGACGCCGTTGAGTACACTCTATGAAATGATTGATTACTGCACATGAGGACAAGAAACTCCTATCACACAGAGAGTGGTGAATCAAGTACTGCGCAGGAAGAGAACCAATGGAGAATTCAGATTTAGTGCACAAATTGAGGAGTATGATGTGGATAATGTCATCTTGGACTTGGGGTCCGACGTGAATATTTTACCCAAGCAAACATGGGAGCTGATGGGAAAACACAATCTAGTATGGTCACCTGTTCAGTTAAGGCTCGTGAATTAGCAAAAATAGTACCTATTGGTCATTTGATAGGAGTACTTGTGAACATAGATGGGGTGTGGAGTGTGGCGGACTTAGAGGTTTTTGACATCATGGATGATAGTCAACCATATCCAACACTGATGGGACTGGAATGAGATTTTGATAACTAGGAAATCATTAACTCGAAGAGGAGGGATATGGTATTTGAGGTTGGAGAATTGAAAGTTACTGCACCCTTGAACCCATAAGAAGGAAAGAGATACATAGATCCAACAAGAGGAAATGACATTGACAACTTATATAACATGACTGCGTGGATGGATAATTATGTCAACCCTACTGTAGATGGTGCACTAATTTGGAGAAGTATCAGTTCATGTGCATCACACTCATAGGAAGGTATAGAGCATTGGCAGCAGAGGATGCATGAAGTGTCAACTAGATGATGTGCATGCATAACCCGATCCTTGCGTTGGATTGGAATAGAGCTATGTGATCCACCCAAGTACGATATATTAACTGATATAAGTTTGTTTGTAAAGGAATTTGAGTTGCAGGTACATGAACAACAAAGGTTGTTATCACTAGATCTTGTCCTAAAAGCGACTCCAACTAGGTGGTGGGTTGCACACAGAGGGGATGAAAGACTGTTCACAGTGAAAAAAACTAATGCAAGTAAGGTTTGGTACTGAGGTAGAAAACATTATGTAGAATTATACGGGAGAGAGTGATCCATCAGGTCATGTTGAATAGTGCAGTGATTTATGGAGTTCAATACTAGAAATATGATGGATTCACATATTTATACACGCACTGAACACCATTATGAAGAATTGGTATTTGGAATTAGAAATGTGCAGAGAGACAACAAGATGGGACGATATGGTTCAGAGGTTCGAAGTCACATTTACATTTGAACATGAATCCCTGACAAAAGTTGCAACGCTACATGCTATTTGAACTAAGATCTTCTTAGAAGAAGGGACGATGGAGGTGGTACCGCTATGCAATGGGCACATAGCCAATAACTGTTCACAAGTATTTGGAGTGCTACAATGTGGCTAAGGAAGAACAAGATGAAGAATATCCTAGGAATGTACAAGTAACTGAAATAGAAGGAGAATGAGCAGTAGAAGGACTAGAACTTGAGTCGACTTTTTACACACAACCCATAAAGACGCGGAAGGTAAACATTGGGACGACGAAGAATCCAAAGTTTGCATAGATAAGAGACTATTGGAGCAATGAGACAATAGAGAAGATTGCAGACTTGCTGCGGGAATATCAATACCTATTCCCAACTACATTTTCAGAGATGGAGGGGATAGCAGGGGACTTAGCTGATATGAAGATTCCATTGAAACCAGGTGCTAATCTAGTGTGACATAGGACTTACAGGTTAAATCCAAATTACAAAGAGAAGGTGAAAGCCGAAATAGACAGGATGTTGGACACATGAATCATTGAACCAGTAGAATAATATGAGTGGATCAATCCAATGGTAGTGCAGGACAAAAAGACAGGAGGAATCAAGATCTGTGTGGATATGAGAAAGATGAATTATGTGTGTTTACATGACCCATTCCCAACACCATTCACATATGAGGTACTGGAGAGCGTCATAGGACAAGAAACTCACTCTTTTATAGATGGATTCTCAGGGTACCATTAGATAAAAATTGCACAGGAAGACCGACACAATACTATGTTCGCAATAAAGTGGGGGAGTTATCAGTATACAATAATTCCCTTTGGACTAAATAATTCCCCTACGGTGTTTTCCAGAGTTTTGGTTGCAACGTTCAAGGAATTTATTCATAAGTTCCTAGAAGTATACTTAGACGATTGGAATATGTTATGTCTACTAAAGGATCACATAGAAGTACTCAAGATGATATTGGATAGGTGTAGACAGTGTCATATTTCACTGAACTCAAAGAAGTGTATTTTTTGCGCATCGTTTGGATTTTTTTTAGGATTTGTATTCTGCAAGCATAGATTACTAGTAGATCTAGCCAAGATTGCAGTGATTCTAGAGTTACAACCACCTACATCAGTTAGACAATTGAGGGAAACTCTGGGTCATACATGATATTACAAAAAAATTATTAAGGGATACACACTAATCACAACATCGTTGGAAAAGTTGTTGAAGAAGGAAGCAAAGTTTTAATGGAACGAGGACTATAAAAAAGGGTTGGACACCTTAAAGCAAAAACTAGTGATTGCACCAATTTTGATCTTTATAGATTGGAACAAAGAGTTCCATGTACATGTAGATGCATCATCCATAGAATTGGGTGCAGTACTATCTCAACCAGAGGAGGCAGACATAGATCACCCAATTTATTTTGCAAGTAGGAAGCTGTCCATAGTATAAAATAATTATACTACCATGGAACAAGAAGGATTGGCAATGGTCTATGCACTACATAATTTTAGACATTATTTATTGGGGTCTCACTTTAATATGTATACAAGCCATTCTGTATTAAAATACCCAGTGAACACACTAGTGTTGGGGGG
>SNQJ01S0182818.1:6863-19005 GCA_010110895.2 Picea sitchensis | reverse complement strand
GTACCTTGTTCTAAAGGCGGTCTTGTTGATGTCCTCATCCTTTATTCTCACTTGGTGATATCCAGATCGGAGATCTGTTTTTGAAAATATTTTCGCATCCTTCAACTGATCAAAAAGATCATCAATCCTTGGCAGAGGATACTTGTTCTTGATAGTGACCTTATTCAACTGACGAAAATCAATGCACAACCTCAACGTCCCATCTTTCTTCTTCACGAATAGGACTGGGGCTCCCCACGGTGACACACTGGGGTGAATGTAACCTTTCTTTAGTAGCTCTTCGAGCTACAATTGCATCTCTTTCAGCTCTGGTGTACTCATTCTATAAGGAGCCTTCGAAACTAGAGCTGCTCCAGGCATCAAATTTATAGAAAAATCGATGTCCCTCTTCGGAGGTGGTCCAGGTACCTCCTGAAATATGTCCTTGAATTCTTTGAGTACTTCGTGGTCTTCCAAATTCGAGACTTCATCTCGGGTAGCTTCTTCCACCCGAGCTGCAAATAATTGACAGCCTTTCCAGTACCATTTCTTCAGCTGCATGGCTGAGATTTCCCTAACAGCCACGACTCTGGGAATTCCTTGGACTGTTACCTGATTTCCTTCCTCGTTCATGCATGTAAACCTCTTGTTACAACAATCCAGAAGGGCATGGTGCTGGTCCAACCAGTTCATCCCAATTAAGCAATCGTATGAGCCTAAAGGCAGAATGTTCAATTCAGCCTTAGTGATCATTCCTTTCATGTCCACTGAACATGACTTTACCAATTCAGTGACCTTCCTCTTGGTCCCTATGGCCAACTGCACTAACCAAGACTTCTCATGTTTACTTCTCATTAGATGAAAACTATCCACCACTCTAGGATCTATATAACTATGGCTAGCCCCTGAATCAAATAAAATAACAAGTGGTCAGTTGTTGATCGTACCTTCCACTTCAATCATGTGCAATTGAAATTTTGCTTGCTTGTTGTCCAGGGCTGCGTAGATCCTCGGCATTCTTCTACCCATATCCTCCATTGTTTCAGCTTGTTGAACAGTATGTACAGTTCTTGCTTTGTCTTTTCTATGGGGGGTAGTCTATGTACCTATGATTCCCTTTACAGCCCCAACACTCCATAGGTGGAGGCCTTGGAATCTGCTCACTCCCTTCAACTTTCCTGGGGTCTCTAAAAGATGACTGTCCCCCAGGGCCATTCTTGAAAAAGGGAGGCCTGTTTCCCTTCTGCCTCTGTTCTTTCTTAAACCTCTTCTGGTCATCCCAAGCCTTCTGAAAGGTAGGATTTTCTCTTTGTTGTTCGTATAAGCATTTCGCCCTTCTTATGGTTTCTTCCATAGTCTTAGGATCATCATATTGAATCTTGTCACCAATGGAAGGTGACAGTCCACTCAGATACCTCTGAATCTTGATAGCCTCATCTTTGATGAATGGAACATACTTCAGTAGTTCTAGAAAACTTCGTTCATACTCATCAATAGTCATGCTGTCTAGCTTGAGTTCGAAGAACTCCTTCATCTTTCTGTCATAGTATCTTTTAGTCAGGTATTTCTTCTCGAAATACTTCTTAAATTCCTTCCAAGTGACCTCTTTCTCTCTGATGTGTTGCACCTGCAGAAACTGATCCCACCACATGGATGCTTTTCCTTTCAATTGGTACATTGCAATTCTTCCTTCTGCATGGGTGGAATAATTCTGCAGTTGGAAGTATTTCTTCATGCCAAGCAACCATGTCTCGGGATCTTCCTCCTTCTTATGTTCTCTATCGAATGTTGGAGACTTAATCTTGTTCATCTCCCCTTTCAATTCCTCCTTTCCAGATTTTCGATGTTTTCTGGTAGGGGACGATCTTGAACTACTGTGTATCTCCCTGTCAGAATGTCTTTGGGAGCGACTAAGATGTCGGCTACCACTCCTCTACATACTTCTTCTCCCATGGGTTCTGCGACTCTCTGTCATACTTGAGTCTCTTCCCTTCTTGAGTTTCTTCTCTATTCTTTCCAAGCTCTTCAAAAAATTTAAGTTTAATTCACCTTGTCGATCCCTGACTTTCATGAGCTTTCGACTATCAGCTCAGTGAGCCTTGGCCTCTCTTTGCAATCCTTCAATGATTTTCGTTATGTGTCCTTCCTTATCTTTCTCTTTTCCATGCCCATTGGAGTTCAATCCTTTGACTCCCAGGTTGACATCCTTTCCTTCCTGTTCATCTTCTGTTTCGGGGGTAATCTGCACATTTTCCCACTCCATACTCGGTGTTGGTTAACTGGAGTCCTGACCTTCGTTGAACTCTGCACACGCACTGTGCAAATAAATTCGAAGTTTGTCAGGCCATTACTCCTTCCGGAACAGTCCATAACATTTATAAGCCAATACGAACAAGAATGAAAGACATTTCGATTCAAATAAGTTTTCTGAGCTCTCGTTCGGTTATGCAATTTTTGTATTTTTGAAACTTTCATTTTCGGCACTTCGGGATTTCGGGACTTCGGGTTTCGGGGGTTTCGGTCCACGAGGCTTTCAGACTTGTTTTCCTTTCCAACCCCCGACTTCTGAAATTCCGACTTGCTCTACCCTCCGGGCCCATATAGCACAACGGTCACCCACAACCACGGTAGCACGTGGCACGTTCATGAGGGTCCACGTCGCTTTTAACGACGTCATCGGGTCCCACCTCTCTCGCTTCTCTTCTCGACCCACTGACATGTGGTACATCTCCATGTGTTTTCGGGATTTTGGGGTTTCGGGTTTTTCTGAGGTGCTCACCTCTTCTCACCTCCCATCTCCCAAAACGTCGATTTCTTCCTGGGCAATTAACTGTCCCGATCTCTCTTAGATCGACGGTTACGATCCAATCATGAATTCGCGTTTCTTGAATTCTCACGAACTCACCCGTTGACTATTTTCAAGTTATGGGTTAGCGAAAGGCTGATCGCTCTCCACGTGTTCTTTCTGATGGACGGTCCTGATTAACTCGGGATTTCGCGTATCATGATTTCCACACTCCTGTGCAATTCCAAAGGGCTTTAAACCCCGTGCACACTTTCCAGATCTAACGGTCACAAGGGCTCGCCTTCCCTCCCGAACAGATCCTAAAGCTCCTACACTTTCGGTGTGGAGTTCTCTCTCCCTGTGGACTTATACCGCACTGGCTGCGGTTTCATAACGCCGCTATACCTCCTGAGTTTTAAAAACTCGTCAAGTAACTCCTTGACACTTTGGAGCAAACCAGGGTCCGAAATTGGCCTTCCAGACCAAATTTCCCCTTGCATTCTCGGTCCAAAGACCGCTCCACTGGCCCATCTAGGCTCAGTGTCGAAACCTTGGCTCTGATACCAAACTGTAGTGCACCTTTTCATCTACCATGGCTTAATCGCTCTTAAAAGGAAACTTTAAGAGCACTTGGTACATAACTCATACAGGTATTATATAATCCACATGCATTCAAACAAATAAACACATTCTAACAGAGTATTCATATGAGTTACTGCCATAATTAACAATCAATAGCGTTTCATACTAATTCATATACACAACGAAATTCATGATAACATAAGCAGCAGAGTCATGCAAAACATGATTTAAGCATAATCAGATACTTATCTTTTAACAGTGGTAGATTCCACCAACCAAGTGCAGGCCTTCCACGAACCTCCCAGCCTTAGACCACACTTCTCATCAGCTCAGCAATGGGTCACCCCCGAGCTAGGACTAAGCTCCATCCCAAGGCAAGGAATCCTAGGCTAGGTTGAGGTTATAGGGAAGACAGTACACAACCACAGGAAGGGATTCTCTCTCAGAAACCACTCACACTCACTTCCCACAGGCCCTCATTCCCCACATGCCTGTTCCACCCCAGAAGTATACACCTTCTCTGTCACCTGGACAGTCCTTCAGCCGCTAACCTCCCTTGCCTTGGGTTACAACAACAGACTGGACCGGAAGTCTCCGGGCTCTGTGGCAGCTACAGGGTTCCTGCCAGGAGTCCTCTCCTTCCTCAACGCACTCTCTCATTGGGAGAGAATCGCTCACAGGCCAACAAACCACACATAGTCCAGTACTACGTGGCCTCAACAATCCCACGGGAAAAACAGACACAGACTCAAGCACCACTAGTTCAGCAATCACATAATGTTCTCACGGTCACGGCTTCGGGACAGGGACTCCATGCACAAGCTCGGTCTCGGTAGTGGATGCACACGGATTCTCCAGACGAACACCAATTTTTCAGTTCAGAAGGTGTACAAGGTTGTTCTACAGAGGTTGGATTCATCGTACTGCTCAAAGGTTGTACGCACTCAGGCCGTCGAGTGAAAAAAAATGGAGGCGCCCCCTTCACAGCTTACTTCGTCTGTTTTATTTGCATGCATCAGGGTGGACACTTGTCACCCTTGAAACTGCATGCGTTCCTCGGCATGCATTACCTTCCCTATGGTTAGGAAGTTAGGATAAATCATAAATGACACATGTTCTTTTTGGGATAATAATAAAATATTATTCCCAGGCTTAAGCCCCCTAGACCAAACACTTAGCCCCTTTTTCCCACCTTCCAACCCCTAATTCCTTGCCCACTCTATCGATGCTTAGTCCCCCTTCACTCATTCATCATGGTCGGTTTGCACATGGCGGTGTTTATATTTTATTAATTGTTCTGCATGATTGCATATACAACATCAGGCTTCTGGCCTTCAACACTTAGGCTCCCTGGCCTAACAAACACATAAGCCTCCAGCTTATAAGAACTTGGCTCACCAGCCTATAAAACATAATTACAATTCCTTTCAGAGCATGGTTTACAACGGGGCTCGACCTTGGGGACACTACACCATGGATGGCATCACTGCGCCACGTCACCATGGATGGTGTCACTGCGCCACGTCACTCTAGTCCGATTGTCTTTCATGCCTTCTGATATCGCATCCAAGGTACGTACACGTAACCCTTGGATCAATGGCCTCCGTCACTTCGTCACTTCGACGTTCAGGGAATTTGATGCTATTGCATCTCTATCCTCCCTAAGTAGAACTTCGACGCGGTCTTCTCGTTGTAGATCCAATGACTGAGGGGATCTCTGAACATTCTCTATCAGTGGCTCGCGCTACTTCGTGATGGGGAGTTGGATCCCGGTTTAGACGGTGATATAGGTTCACCTAACCACTAGGGAAACCATTCATTGCCGGTCAACTCATCGGTAACCGAGTCTCCCGATTACCTTCGGCTAGTATAAGGCTTAGTAAGGTCGACCATACTCGAAAGTCCTGGAATTCTGGAGCTCTGAAGCCAGGAGGACTTAGCTTCCTTAGGATTAGCCTAAGGTTCCTAGGTATTGATCATATGGGTCCTCCCGAATGGATCTCGTCCGCTCATCTTCCAAACGAAGAGATCTCCCCTTTTCAAGGCTTGAACCTCGCTATCCTTCCTGAGCTTTATTATGAAGTTGTTAAGGACTTGGGCATGATATCCCAGTCGCACAACAAGGAGTCTGAAGGGAAGGCTAGGTTGGGGCACATAAACAAACAACTAGGAGCATAATCTCACAAGAAGACAAACACATACACATAACTTAACCATTTCAATACATAAACCGTTTATAGATATATAAATACATGCATGCATCCATTATTCCCAATTCAATGCATAGAGTAAGAAAACATTTATCATAACCAGATAACGTGAACTGACTACTGAAAGGGGTGCTTGTTTCCACCCAACCATAGGCTCAGTCACTCCTAACAGATTTACCACTAGCCACCCCGAGCTAGACCACGATGCTCTAAGATATAATCCTTTCTTCCAGCTCAACGACAGTAGGGACGGAGGTTACTCTCTTCTCTCGCAAGATCTTGGTAATAGTTTTCACTATACCAAGCAAGGAGGACCGCCTGAGAACTTCCTCAATCACTCAGCAACCTCATTTATCAACTTGTATCATAACCCTGCTAGCCATTTCTTGCTACCATAACACGCTCATCTCTTAGTTCTTCCTTGAACCCGAGAGCTTAGCCTCTCGTCTCTGCACTATTCACAGGTCTTCCTCTTCCCACCACACCTTCCTTTCTTGCCTTCCTCAACAAGATTGTGTGTGGCTCGAATTCCCAGTCCATGGTCAGGTCTAAAAGCCTTACAGATGGGTGTTTTTCCCCATCCCCTCATTAACACTTGAGGAGGTCTTCCCACATACCAGCCTGACTATAATTCATTCCTGGGTCAGAGAATTGTTCTGGTCCTGAGAAATTAAATCCAGTAAGGTACTAGTTTGGTGGAGGTTAACGCAACCATTCCTGGTCCTCTTCAAATCTCTTTCATAGCATTCGTGGTCTCTCTTAGCACACCCCCCTTCTAGCAGTCATGCAACACTTATCCATTTTCTAGTAAATAACAAAATTTACATACATTGACATTTTATACAAAGGTCCATCAAATCAAACATTCACACATATTGAGTTTTCCATAGTCTATTGGCCCATATAAGTATATTTACAAACTTGGGGAAACATGGGTGTTACAATTCCCTCCCCCTTATATGTCAACGTGCTATGTATATATAGAAGTAAATTAAAATGGATATGTCTGTCTCATGGCATCCTCCATTTCCGACTTAGCCTCATCTGGGCCAAAGTGTTTCCACTGCACCTTGACCTGTGCAATGGTTTGGTTCCTGAGTGAGGTTTCCTTCCTGTCTAGTATGCATTGAGGTTCTAGCAGGAATTCTCCCTCTGGCTCCACCTGGATCACAGACCAGTCAATTATATGATTAGAATCATGTACATATTTCTTCAATAATGAAACATGGAAAACATTATGTGCCTTTAATATGGGAGGGAGTGCTAACATATAGGCTACAAGTTCCACTCTATCTAAGATTTCAAAGGGTCCACAATATCGGGGTGCCAATTTGGCACAATCTCCCATTCTTAGGGAACTCTTCCACAACCTAACTCTGAGGTAGACATGCTCTCATGTCTTGAACTCTCTGGGAGTTCTCTTTCTGTCGGTGTAACTCTTTTGTCTATCCTGAGCAATTTTTAGATTTTGCTTTATTTGAATCACTTGTTGTTCCATTTCTTTCAGCATGTCGGGTCTGATTGTAATTCTATCCACTGGATTACTCCAGTTGATTGGAATCTTGCACTGTCTACCATAAAGGGCTTCAAAAGGGATTCAAAAGGGCTCATCTTCAATTACTCTTGATAGTCGTTGTTGTAGGCAAATTCTACCAATGGCAGATAGTCTTCCCACTTCTTAGGCTGATGTATTACATGCATCCTTAACATGTCTTCTAATATTTGGTTTACTTTACTCTTTCTGTCTGTCCATCAATTTGGGGGTGATAGGTTGTGCTAAACAACGATTTAGTCTCAAAACCAACCATTAAGGATTTCCAAAAGCTTGAAGTGAATTTTGTGTCTCTGTCAGATACAATCTCTCTAGGCATGCCATGCAGTATGAATATCTCATTCATGAATATGTTGGCAATATCTATTGTCTTTCAAGTTGATTTGACATGAACGAAGTGAGCAAACTTGTTCAATTTGTCCACCACTACCATTATGACATCATTCTGCTTGGCCGATTTTGGTAATCCGGTGATGAAATCCATGGAGATGGTTTCTCATTTCCATTCTGGAATTGGTAGAGGTTGTAACAACCCTGTTGTTGATGATCACAGTTATGTGAGACATTCTCCAGCTTACAAACCTGAGAGATGTTGATCATTGCAGCTATGTGAGACATTCTCCATCTTACAAACCTGAGAGAAAGCCCTTGAGAGGGGTGTGTGGTTCCTATCTAAGACAAAGATGGAACGTAGAGATGACCTCCTCCTTACAGTGAGTTGAGAAGAAATCCAGATGATTCTCATGTGTAACGCAGTGAGAAAGGAGATCTGCAGAGTTAGACATGCATGTGGCTGAGCACAAGGTGAACGTGTGAAATCCCAAAATGTTGGGTGCATCGTCATGAGAACATAAATGAAGATGATGTATTAGCTTCCTCTTAGCAGAAGAGTTGACGAGAAACTCTAGATGACTCTCCTGTGTAATGCAGTGGGAAATTAGATTTGTTGAGTGGACGTGCCTGTGGACGAGCACAGGTGAACGTGATCCTAGTGGTTGAGCACTAGTGAAGAAGTGGTTCTTCTATGTAATGCAGTGAGCCAGAGATATGGACATCCTTATGGATGTGCCCCTAGTGGATGAGCACTAGTGGGTGTATAAGATCCCTTGCTATATTGTTCAAGAGTTAGACCTGCCTGTAACCCTAATTGTAATGTAAAGGGTACAAGTTGGCCCCACCTTAATGTGACTAGTAATTAATGTAAAAGATAATTAATCTGGTTAATATTAATTATATTATGAGCTAGTGAGGTCGGCCCTGTTATGCCAATAGACACTTATGTTGACAGGTTCAATCTATGTGATCCAAGAGTCTTGGTGACCACCGAGAGAATAGATGGATAAGTATTCTGGAAAGTTGTTGTGTTCCTCTCAATCCAAATAAACTAGCAAATAAGAGCAACTAGAATAGAGGAGACAGACTTGTCCTCTGTCCAATATTTGAAACATTCTGACAGTGAATTCCCTTCCCAAACACTTTTGTAATTCTGGATAGTTTTAATTCTTTCCTAGACCGATTTTGTGAAAGTGCAATGTATGAAGAGATGGCTAGTATTTTCCGTGTCTTGTTGCATAATTGGCATCGGCTTGGGCCTTCCCAACCTTTTTGTTGAAGAATATCCCAAGTTAATATTTTTTCCTCAGCTGCCAAACAGATGAACAATTTGATTTTGAGTTGAATATCCCATTTCCAGATTTTTAGCCTCAATCCACCAAAACTCGGGAACCTCTGGGTTGAAATTAGAGCCAAATAAGCATTTTTTACTGTAAGAGAGCTAGATGTATCGCTACTAGTCCACATCAGTTCATCGTCACGATCTTGAATGGAGGCTCCTGTACCAATAAGAGAGATACAAAACTAATCCCATTCTGCAGCCAATTCACCAGTAATGCCCAACTCGCTACTCTTGAACCAGTTGGTCGAAGATGAAGTTCGGTCCATTTCCCCCCTGGCCTGTGAGAGTACTGTAATCTTTTTTCGTCTTAAAAAAGATATAAGAGTTGGCGATGGAAAATATATGTCTCCCACTTTTCTTTATTAACAAGAACTTCCACGTTCACAACATGATGTAAAGTAAATATGATTTCCATATTTCATTATCATGTGGATCCCATCTTAATCTAGTGATTTAGACTTCAAGGGATTCGCCTACGCTTTCTTTTTGGGATTTGTTTTTCATTGGGACCTATTTCTCTCTAACCCAATATAAATGGAAAGATTGTTTTTTCATTGGGACCTATTTCTCTCTAACTCAATCTAAATGGGTGTAAATTCGGGAGGGAAGGAAGGAAGGAAGGAAGCACTGTATTAAAGGGATGGAAGATGCAGTTTTGATGTCTTTGCAAATAATGTTTTTCTGCATCTACTTTAATCAATATTTTTCAAAGTTATACTTAAAACATAGTATGTATCATACTTTTCATGCTCAACAACATTATTCCATGTCTTCTTTGTTAAAATTTCCACTATGTCTATTACTCATTTGGTGAATTTAGAACTAAACGCATGCTCTGTGTTGGTTTCTGGTTCCTTTTGTTTAGGTAGAGGGGAGCCCTTCTAATGTTTTTCCCGACTTGGAAGATCTAAGATGCAAAGACTATGGCTTGTAACTCAAGGTCACATAGTGGAAACAAACACTCACAAGACATCTGCAATTAATTCAAATAGCAAAAATTCACAACCACAATTCAACATTCTTTATTGTAAACTTCGAGATTCAAAAACCTCTATATCTCATTACATCTCATAGCAGACTCTGAACCCGCACTGCACCACTCTCACATGCATCTATGGGCATGGCCAAAGGCCTCTTTACACTTCTACACTTAGAGGACCAAAAACCCCTTTCTCTTAGTCCTTTTTCAACATATTTAAAACAAATAGTTTGGAAGTTGGTTTGTTACATGGGAACCCAATCCTTTCATCTTCAATGGAATATTAAGTGTAAATATGAAATGGATCATTTTATTAATATTTTACTCAAAATAATCATAAAAATCTCATAAGTCAAATATATGCAAAATTTGAGAAAAATGAATTATAGGCACGAAAAATAGAGTGCAAATCAACCTCAAGTAGCTTAGGGAAATGCATGTTAGCCTATACATAAGCTCTCCACTTGGAGTCCAAGTGTACATGGATGAAGTCATCAACATTGCTTACAAAATCAATGTCTTGGAATCTTGAAACTATTCTTCAGTTGCACACAATCAATCCACAAAAATCAACTCAAAAATCATTAAAAAAAAGAACTTATATAATTGCAAAAATCAAGGTTTGTGTAAAATAGTTATCTCGACCAAAGATGATCCCACACCACCTACAATCATTTCTTTGGTAAACCTCAAGCGCGAGAAGATGAGGCCACTTATTAGGTCGCCCAGATTGTCATGGTAATGTCAATAGAGGTTGTCAGTGTACTATAGAAATCTCATTTTCCCTTCTCTTCTATATTTGCTAGTTCCCAATATCTAGGCCCCATAACCTTTATTAGCAGGATAATAGGTTTATTTCCCTCAACAAGTTTTGAAGACATTGTACGTGAATAGGGATTGAATGAACCTTACTACAATGTTGGCGTCCAAATACCATAACTACAACAATAAACCTCCTCCTCCTTAGTTTGAGATAAAAGTATCATCTTGCTCATCCTTAGCTTGAGATAAAATGTCTCCTCCTCCTTACCATGGGAACCAAACCCCTTCCTATCCTTTATTCTCATTATGATAATATGAATAGATACATTATGATAACATGCATATAATGATGCACTATACAAATATAGGAAAATTATGATGAACAAAGGAGACACTAACCCCTTTTGTTCTCCATCATACCTCTCGAAAATGTGAGTTGTCTAACGTAATGATCACTAATTTAACACCCCATGCATAAAATCGCTTTCTATATGTTAATGTGATATATAAACTATATTAATGTAAATTAACATTCATAACTCATATAACTATTCAATAAACAATACACAACCCAACAAAAATAGCACCTCGAAATTGGAATACTCAAATTCTCACTATATTATACATACCCTTAGTTTTCCCCTGAATTAAAGTCCCTTCTCGTGAATAGTTTGGGGTTTCTTGGTTTTAACTCTATGTGGTATGTATTAACTATTGAAGTTTGCTTTTAGTTTTGGTTTTCAACGAAGAAATTGGAAAGTATCCCAACTGTGTCATATCTAGTTTTGTGGGGAATTTGGCTTGCAAATAAATGTCTCTTTGTTGGAGGACAAAGAACTTCCTACTTTTCAAGTTTCTATTTGGGTGATGTGATTACTTCCCTATTACAATGAGATCCTCAAACAAATTTCTTTTAGGGGTCTAGGAGAACTACACATGGATAAATCTATTCCTTGGGAACATTTTGATGGAGCTTGTCAATGAAAAAACAAGACTGACAATCTTGGGTTTTCCTTCCTCCTTTCTAATTCACATTACTTTCATTTCAAAGCAATTATGGGTAGTGGGACCAATAACATTGGAGAACTTATGGCTCTTTTTTAAATGTTGAAATTTGCGTTGGGAAAGGGTATGCGATCCTTCTAGGAATTTGGTGACTCCCTTCTAGTCATAAACTGAATGTGTGAGCAAGGTCATATTCAAAACATTGGACTACTTGTTGTATTTGAAGAACTAAAGGCGATTGCTAGAGATTTCCAAGATATTAGGTTCACTTGTATATACAAAGAGCAGAATTTGGTTGTTGATAAACGTTCTAAAGAAGGCATGGAGTTAATAGAGAATCATTTTGTCTGTTCTAAATTTCACAATGCTCATTATATTGTTATTAAACAATCTTACCTTGATGTATTTTGAAGTTGTCTTTTATGATCAAGTCTGTAATATGTTAGCCAGGGACCTTTAGGTGATAGTTATATATGTCCTTTTGTTGAGCTTTTGCTTACATCTATTCTTTTTAGTACTTAATTCCTCTTGAATGACCTTTTTAAATAGTGCTTAGAGCACCACATGATTGTATTTTCTATTTTACTTGAATAAGAAATACATTATTTCTTTG
>SNQJ01S0182817.1:2279-19081 GCA_010110895.2 Picea sitchensis | reverse complement strand
TGTTAAACAATTGTCAAATTGACATATCAAATCGTGATAAAAAAAAATTGAAAAATAGTCATTGGAAAGCTAACACAATTCTTCACAAGTTTTGTTTTTACTGTAAAGTGAAATTATAAATAAAAAAAATACTTTTATATGTCAGAAGTTGAATAACTTGTGAAAATAGAGTTTTTTTTCTCATAAAACAAGCAAAAGTGTAACCCATCTTCATGATTTCACCCAACAACAAGATAAGACACTTATCTTTTCACAACAATTGTGCAACCAGCTACTTCACACGGAAGTTCCACCCAACCATAGACTGATTATTCCAAATATCAACACCCAGTCATCCCCTAGCTAAGGCTAGAAATCCACGAAAGAGGGTGGTATCTCACAATCCTCTCACAGCTCATAAAACTCTCAACCCAAATGATATTCTCCTATAGTTATCCTGATTTTCCACCAGCTCTCTTCCTCTTGACTTGTCTAACCCAAGGAATGTACCATTCGTTTATCATGGATAATCGAAGGGATGTGATATCCATTTATCAAGATTAACCCAAGGAATGTGCCATTCGTTTATCAAGATATCTTTATCACGAGAAACTAGGAATCTCTCAGTTGGGAACTGAAAGGAAATTGTTGTTAGGAAAACTATCAACAAATCAACAACAACACTTATTGTTTCAGTGCAACTCACACAAGAGTTCACTCTTCAATCCTGACAACCTGGCTCTTCATTTTTCCAGCTCCAATTCGCTGCAATTATGCTCCAACACACTTCACAATTCGCCCTCCATGGTTGCATCAGCTTCAAGCTTTGTTTCTTTCTCTCTACCCATTTTCCATGAACAAAATTGACTAACTAAAACTTGTTTTCCGAACCCATACAAATTTCTCCTCTTTGGCTTGCCTTTCTTGACTCACACTCTTCCCCAATATGATTGTACTCAACCCCCATGTTCCCAATAACTTTGGGATGTTACTACTCATACCCACCCTCTTACATGTATTCAATGATTGGATTTGAGAACACCCAATCAGAAATATGAAGGTTCATATACAATTGTGCACCATTATCGGTGCACTCTATGCCGATATACACATATAAAAATTTACATCACAATACTTAGAAATAAAATTTTGCAATTTAACAACTCCAACAACAGCTTCAACCAAGATCTCATATTCCCCTCAACTCGTCGACCCAAGGAATGCACCATTTATTTATCAGGGATAAACCAAGGGATGTCCCATTTGTTTATCAAGGCTAACCAAAGGAATGAGCCATTATTTTATCAAGGTCCCCAATGTAGTTGTCTAGGACTCTGAGATGTGGTTCTGGAACTCTAGATGCTCAAAACGGAGTCTTGCATTATGTCTTCTTCAAAACGGTCGAATATTTGTTGGTATTATGCATGCATGTTTTATTCATTCTCCCATGTAGAATCTTTAGGACCATAGCAGGTCCATTGAACCTTTACCATCCCTATGGATTTTTTCTTAAGCACTTTGACTTTCTACTCCAAGATGCATACTGGTTCCACTCGAAAATCACCTATGTGCTAAACCTGGATCACATTCCAATCAATTATGTGGTTAATATCAGGCACATATTTCTTTAACAATGACACATAAAATACATTATGCACTCTCATGGATGCAAACAAAGCTAACATGTATGCAACTAGCCCTATCTTTCCTAATATTTCAAAAGGCCCATAATATCTTGCTTCTGATTTCAGGAAACTTCCTAATCTTATCAAACTTCTCTTTGACTTTAATTTTAAGAACACATGTTCTCCCACTTTAAAATCTTTGAAAACTTTGTTCCTATCTGCATAAATTTTCTTCCTATCATGGGCAACCTTTAAATTCTTCTTTATCTTTGTCATCTGATCTTCCATTTCTTTTAACAATTCTGGTCCAACAACTGCTCTGTCTACTGGATTATCCCAACTCACTGGCGTGTTACATTTTTTTCCATATAAGGCTTCAAATAGACTAATTTTCAATAAGACTTGATACCCACTTTTGTAGGCAAATTCAACTAAATGAATATAATCTTCTCACTTTGATGGTTGATCCATCACATACATTTTAAGCATGTCCACAATTATCCTATTAGTCCTTTCTATTTTCCCATCTGAATTTGGACAATATGTTGTACTAAGACTTAAATTTTTCCTAAAGCCCTTGAACAAACCCTTCCAAAAATTGAAAGTAAACTTTGGATCTCTGATTGAAACTATTGTCTTAGGCACTCCATATAACCTAACAACTTCCTTCATGTAGATATTTGCAATATTTGTTTCCTTGTGTGTAGTATTTACTTGAATAAAATGTGTTTCTTTAGTCAATTTATCCACCACCACCATAATGGAATCATGTTGCTTCATTGTTCTGGGAAGCTTAGTAATAAAATCAATTGTAACTACTTCTCACTTTCATTTCAGGATGGGCAATGGTTGTAGCAAGCCTGTTGGGCATCTATGTTTTGTCTTTAATTTTTGGCATTCTAGACATTTGGCTATGTATTTATCCACTTCTTTCTTCATTCATGGCCAAAAATATAGGCTTCTTACTGCGACAATTGTTTTCTAATATCCTAGGTGCACTACATATAGAAGATTATGCATCTCCTTTAGAACTGCATTTTTCAACTTACTAGAATTCGTTACATATAATTTTCCCTTGTACATGGGAATTCCATCTTCTTTCAACTCATAATAATTAAATTTCTGTTGAAAATTACGTTATTGTAATGCCTCTTTTATTTTTAAATAATTCTGATCTAAATTTTCTTTTGCAACAATTTTGTCTTTCAAATTTGTACTATACATTCTATTGTCTACAATATGCACTTCATTATCTCTCCTATTGACTGCATAAACCACTTGATTTTCCTTGCCCTTTATATGCTTAATCTCGAAGTCATATTCACTCAAAAATTCCAGCCATCTAGTTTTCCTAGCATTTAGTGTTTATTGTCCAAACAAATGCTTCAGACCACAGTGGCATGCCCCTGACTCAAATTTCTTACTCATAAGGTAATGCCTCCACATTTTCAATGCAGACACAATCGTTTCTAACTTCAAGTGATGTGTAGCATAATTCCTCTCATGCTCTTTTAATTTTCTGGACTCATAGCATACCACATGGTCCCTTTGATTAAGAACTCTGCCGAGTCCTTCCTTACATGCATCGATGCACACAAAAAAATATTTTTTGGATCTGCAATCTTCAATATTGGTGCACTTGTCAATACTCATTTCAAATGTTGAAAAATCTCTTCACACTTGGAAGTCCATTCAAATTTCACTCCCTTCTTTTGCAAAGAAGGGATTGGACTTGCAATCTTTGAAAAACCTTTTATGAATCTTCGGTAATAACTAGCAAGACCCGTGAATGATCTGACGTCTGTCAAATTCCCTGGTGCTAGCCATCTTTTAATAGCCTCTATCTTCTCAGGATCAACTTCTATACTTGCTACTGAAATTATATGTCCCAACTAGTGAATCTTCTTTTGATAAAAGATGCACTTACTTATCTTAGAATACAATATATCCTCTCTTAGAACATGCAATTCCATTATTAAATGTTGATCATGTTCCTCTTCTTATTGAGAATAGATGAGTATATCATCTAAGAACACAATCACAAACTTGTTCAGGTATTCCCTGAACACTCCAATCATCAGGCACATAAAAATTGTTAGGGCATTTGATAGCCCAAATGGCACTACTGTGAATTCATAATTCCCATATCTTGTTTTGAATGTTGTCTTGTTGATGTCTTCTTCCTTTATCCATGCTTGATGATAACATGATATCAATTCAATATTGGAAAAGATTCTTTCACATTTCAGCGAATCAAACAAATCATTAATTATGGGCAAATGATACTTATTCTTTATGGTAACCTTATTAATCTATCTAAAATCAATACACAGCCTTAAGGTTCCATCCATATTCCTTACAAAAAGAATCAAAGCTCCCCAATGAGACACACTTGGGAGTATATACCCCTTCTTCAAAAGTTATTCAAGTTACATTTGCAACTATTTTAGTTCTTTTGTGCCCATTCTGTAAGGGGTCTTAGACACTCAGGAAACTCTTGGCACTAAATCAATAAAGACATCAATGTCTCTTTTTGGTGGAAATCCTGGAATTTCTCCAAAAACATCTTCAAAATCCTTCAAGATTGGATGGTCTTCAATGCTTGCCACTTTGTATTTTTTTTCCTCCTCCATATGGGCTGCAAACATCTAATATCCCTTCCTAAAGATATTCTTCAATTGCACAGCTGAAATCTCTCTAACAATTACAACTCTTGGAATGCCTTGAATCTTTCCTTGCTGCCCTTCCTCATCAAGACATGTGATTGACTTATTGTAATAGTCTAGGACAATATGATGTTTTTCCAACCAATCCATGTGAATTAGATAATCATATCAACCCAACGATATGATGTTTACATATACCTTTGTTCTAAATCCATTAATTTCTATCGGGTAATATTTAACCAACTCATTGATTTTCCTCTTAGCACCCGTGGTTAACTGAACTAACCAAGATTTCTTATGCTTACGTCTTTGCAAGTGAAATATTTCAACAATGTTAGCTATTATGTAACTATGGCTAGATCTAGAATCAATTAAAATTTCTATGAGCTTGTTATCAATATTACCTTCCACTTCGATCATGGGGAATTGATACTATGTCTGCTTGTTGTCCAAGGCTGCATAAATTCTTCGCATTCTTCCTTCAATGTCTTCAACTGTTTTATTCTCTTGAATGTTTTGGATAGTCCTGATTCTTTGTCCTTTGTGAGGGCAGTCCCTATATAAGTGATTTACCTCACATCCCCAACATTGAACAAGTTGTTTCCTGGGCCTTTTCCCAAATGAATCTGTATTCTTTTGATCATTTTGGGCTTCCTGGCCTTGCTTATTTTCTTGGGAGTTATTTATGAAAAGGGGTGGTTTTAATCCTTTCTTTCTTTGATCATTTTTTCCTTTCATTTTGACATTCCAAGCCTTTTGGAAAACTGGCCTTCATTTTCTTTGCTCATAAAGGTTCCTAGATCTCCTTATGGATTCCTCCAAAGTCTTGAGATTATCATATTGTATCTTGTCACTATAGAAGGAGAGTAATTCACTTAGAAACCTTTGGTTTTTGACTTTCTCATTCTTGATGAAGTCAACATACTTCAACAATTCAAAGAACTACTTCTCATATTCCTCCATTGTCATGGTTCCCAACTCGAGTTCAAAGAACTCTTTCATCTTTCTCTCATAACAATACTCGAAAAACTATTTCTCTTGAAAATATCCCTTGAACTACCTCCATGATGTCCTCTTCTCAATGAGGTTCTTGGCTTGCTTAAGTTTATCCCACCACATGACCTCCTTCCCTTGCAAGTGGTAGGTGGCAATTCTAACTTCTACCCAGGAGGGGTAATCATGCAACTGGAAATATTTCTTCATTTCCAATAGCCATGCTTCATCCTCTTCACCCTTTGAGTGTTCACCATTGAAATTAGGTGGCTTTATTTTCCTGAGTTCACCTTGCAAGATGTCTTCCTTATGCCTTCTTCTTTTCCTTTGAAAATGAGACACACTGATCCCTATCCCTGAGCTTGCACGAGTTCTTCTAGTGGATTTCCTTGGAGAATGATGGTGCATACTCATGCTTCTTGATCGCCTATCATTTACATGATCATCCCTTTTTCTATGGGATCTAGATGTTGATACTTGTCTAGAACTAGCTACTTGCTTGGTGCCGAAATATTTGTTAACTTTCTTATGCAACATATTTAAGATATGAAGTATCTTTTCCTGAGCTTTCATAATCTTTTCATTATCATCCCTGTAGCTTTGCACTTCCCTATGCGCCAGACTCTCATAGTGACATACTCTTTCTTATCTCTTCTTCCATTTGACTCTGTCTCAACATTCCCCATGTTGACATGCACACCTCTATTCTCTTCCTCATGAATGTAATATCCTTGAGCATGTTCTATGACTCTAGTCCTGATATAATAACTAAAGTTTCTTGTTGTACCTCTAATTCTGCAAGAAATGTGCATATAATAATTATTGTTAGAAATATGCATAGCATAAAACATTTTATTAGTTAGCATACATGTTATTTCCTCATCAATTTATGAATGACACATTCCACAAATTCAAATTTTCATTTTCTTGATGCATTCCTCCCTGAAGCAGCTTCCCAATGATTGTACTCATGCCTCAATCTGAATTTTGAGTGAAAATTTACAACAACTACATGTTGCAATTCCACTATTTTTACTACTACAGAAATCTATTTATTAATTTTTGAGAAATTTAATTTCCCAAATCCGAGCTCCGAGCTGAAAGTTATGGTCCGAAGAAGTTTAGGTTGTTTTACTCAATTTACTCATGTATGCTACATGCGTCTTATTTTTGTTCCTGCAAATTTTTCAGGTACCCATAACCAAAGTATGACTCCACCGCTATCTTTTATGGGTCATAATATTTGCATCGACTACTCATGTGCCCCAAACGGACTTCTAAGCATAGATTTATGACCTTTGGAAGTAATACTGGTGCCAAAATTTTACCCTCACTATTTTGGTTGTAATTTTCTCATACGAGCTCTGTTTCACAAACCGTTTAGCTCGTTGGATAACTCTCTTCGAGTTCCTTTATTTGAGCTATAGAGACACATTGTACCTTGTTACAATTTATTCTTGGGGGTTTTGAATTTCTAAAAATGTCATTTAGGGCCTCAAAAATGCCCTTCAAGTTAATGACCTTCAAAACCACAAAATTTCATACAAATTTGACCATTTTATTTTGTTAACAACCCTTTAAATCTTACCCGTTGATCTCAAATCGCAATACAAAACAAATTTTGATCTGACGTTGTCGGTCATCGACGATTGGTATCATCCTCTGAATGCAAAAAAAACATTTTTTCCAAGCTACTGATCTGACCATCGGTCATTAGTCCATTTCCCCGACACCTGATTTTCAAACAACTCTTAAATCAGTCGTCGACGATATTTGTGGGCGAATGAAAAACTCTCTGTTAAATTTGTCGATGCCCAACCACTAGCCCATTGGTGATCGACGATCCCTGATGACTGTTGAGCGCTTTCCCAAATTGATCGATTTGACCATCGACCACTTATGTCGGCTAACGTGGCATGACATGTGGATGATCACGTGGTAGGACACTTCATCCTAAGGTGTCAACTTGGGTGACGTGGCATGCCACATGGATGTTATAGCAATATTTTCCTCACCCCATGCAATCTTGCACAGAAGGCTTTTTTCCATTTCCCTATGCAAACTTGAAGTCCCTTTTTTTCAAATCCCAGAACTAAAAATATAATTTTTCCACATATACACACCTTGGCTACTATACAACATGTGTATACACAGGTTGCACCACTACAAACTGTGTACATCAGGAAATGTGCCCAAAATTGAAAAATGGTGTCACGTTTCCATGTCACATCACAAAATCAATGATCCTTGGCCTTCCATATACTGGAATCGTTCTGACTCAACCCTTCAGTTCCATTTGAAGGCTATAAAATGGGCAAATCCAAGCTACAAAAAGAGGAGAAAGAATTCAACTTTGAGAGAAAGGTTACTCTCGAGAAATTAATCACTTCACATTGAGTCTACATCCCTTTGTCCTTTAAATCTGAACACATTTTTCAACCCCAAGCTCTTCCCTTACTGATTGATAACTTCATTGTCTCTCTTATATGAGTTTTCCTTTGGTGGAGGATTGAAGTGGTGGAGGCCCAACTGGAAGGAACATAGTTTCTCGGTTCCGCATCGTGCTGACACAGAAGTTTGTAACTCATTCACTTCTATTGATTATATCTTAATAGAAATAATCTTTTCTCGTCCAATTAATATCTTGCAAATATTTGAATTATTATTCCATGGGTGTATTTGTTATGAATGTTGATGGATTATTCTATTGAATGTGATAACATCATATCTTATCACCATATTCTTGTGTTGCTTGGTTGTTGAGGAATAGTTGCAGCTATATTGATTTGGGTCAAGTGCTCAATGGTGGACTTCATTGAACATCTGAACAAGGTAGGCCTTTTATCTTGTCTTTCTAGCATATTTGTCTGTATAGCATCCTTAAGATTAGAGTTGATTTTTGTAGGCATTTATGTATGTTGTGGTTTACCCCTAGCATACTTCACTGGATTCAACCGACCCCTGACCATCGACCATCGGTGGTCAAAGATGTCTTATTTCCAACCCAACCTCTTCATTATTTCGACCATCAACAATTTCTCTTGGTGAACTTTAACACTTAGAACAATTTCAACCCTTCTTTGATTGATTTGAACCGTGAGTCTAATCCCTTTCACAACCCCCGATTTAATCTTAGCCATTGATTTGATCAACCTTTCAAATGACTAAAACATTACGATTTTTTAAATTTACATAGTGAATCTCAACCGTCAACCATGAGATCAAACAAAATCCCAGCTGTTGATTCTCCAAATTGTCTGTAACTCTACAGGCGGCCATTAAAACTCGAATTTTGACCATCCCAGGTCAAATTTTGAACTACAACTTCCCCACTCTAATCCATTAACCATCTCAAATTGTCTGAAGTCATTGAAACTCATATTTCACTCATGGAATTGGGGATTTCTCTCTAAAATATCTGTTTCTCCCCAAAACCGTCATAAAAAAAATCTAAAACGACAAATTTCATGAATTCTCAGCCATCTTGGCCCATACAAGCCTCATTCTTGAACCAAATCTTTGATACCATAATGTAACTTCCCCCAGCCCATCTGAGTGAAATTACGGTGTGAAACACTCTTAATAACAAAATTTTCTGCTAACTAAATTAATTAATTTGTCATTAGCTGATTTTCTGTAGCTTACAACTACAAATTAAAACATATTTAGCTACTTTCTACAACCATAAAATGTATGCATCTAAAATATGCAAATAATCAACATGAAATGCATCTAAGCAACTCATTACAACAACATATAAATCACTTCCAAATACAAAGAGTTCATGCACAACAATTAAACACATAAATTAGCATAAAAACAAGATAAAACACTTATCTTTTCACAACAGTTGTGCAACCAACTATATGGGACAGACGTTCCACCCAACCATAGATTGACTATTCCAAATATCAATAGTCAGACACCCCCGAACTGAGGCTAGCAATCAAAAAAAGAGGGTGGTCTCTCACAGTCCACTAACAGCTCATAAAACTCTCAACCCAACTGATATTCTCCTACAATTATCCCAATTTTCCACCAACTCTCTTCCTCTTGACATGCCCAACCCAAGGAATGTACCATTCATTTATCAGTTATAATCCAAGGGATGTGATGTGCCATTAGTTTATCAAGATTAACCCAAGGAATGTTCCATTCGTTTATCATGGTCTCTCTGGAATGGAAAACTAGGAATATCTCAGTTGGGAACCCAAGGGAAATTGATCCTGGGAAAATTATTAGCAAACCAACAAAAACACTTGTTGTTTCAGTGCAACTCACATAGGAATTAAATATTCAGGCCTGACAACATGGATCTTCAATTTTTCAACTCCAATTGGCTCCAATTACACTCCAACATGCTCTATAATTCTCCCTCCATGGCTGCATCAACTTCAAGATTTGTTTCTTTCTCTCTACATGTTTTCCATGCACAAACTTGACTAACTAAAAATTGTTGTCCCAACCCATACAAATTTCCTCTCTTTGGCTTGCCTTTCTTGAATCACACTCTTCCCCAAGTTGATTGTAGTCAACCCCCATGTGCCCAATAAATTTGGGATGTGACCACTCACACCCACCCTCTTGCATGTATTCAATGATTGGATTTGAGAACACTTAATCCTAAATTGGAAGGTTCATATATAATAGCAATTTTAGGAAAATGGGTTAAATTAATATACATGAGTATTTCCCCCTTGGACCCCTCTTGGCCATTATCCTAGACACTCCCCCCTCTTGTGGATTAATTCAGCCCCCATCTCCTGTCCATGTCCCCTTAGCAACTAACATCACATTTTATTAATAAAATAAAGAAATACAATTCACATATTACATCGTTTGGCCATACTCACATATTATATTTACATAAGCATTAATTAAACTGGGGATTATATTGGGAATGTTACAACTTGACAAGGATCTCAAAGGAACAAACAATTCTAGTGTGCAACCACTTGTTCGAAAGAGAGTGGAATGATCTTTTCAATGCCTTGGATAGAATGGAAAATAGATCAATTCCAATGAAGAGTTATTGTAAAAACATTACTAATAAGATCTAAAATACAATAAAGTGGAAAACAAAAAGCTATATGTCAAAATTATCCAAATTACAAACTCCATAATTGCAAATGAGAATTTATAATGAAGGGAATAGATCCCTCGTCTGCACCATCCTACAAGGAATTCTATAATGAGAAGATGGTTGGCTAGCATGTTACATGTTTGTGGGTGCATGATCTTTTATCCATGGGTTGTTGAAATTTTGGATTTTATCCCAAATCATAAATGAGACTATATAGTATTTCCACATAAGCTCAATCTTCCTCTTTATCTATATATGTCTCATTTGATTACAAAGCATCCAACCTCCAATATTTATAGCAAAGTTGGAGTATCTTAAGCCATAAATCATCCCCAAGTGGCTATAAGTAGATCATGATACAAGTGAGTATCTCAATAAGAGGTAGTGGTGTATATGTGGAAAAAGGAATCTAAGCAAGTTAAGGTAGTAGTGGATGAGGAATGCGAGACATCTAATAACTCATCCAATGACCTATAAGAACTTAGGTTACCATTCACATATAACATGTTGAGGATAGCTTACCTATATGAAAAATTACCTAAGTAAACTTAATATAAAAAATTGTAATTACACCAACATGATTCTTTCATATGTTTTTGGAGAATCTATGAGCTCAACATGTTAGTTGCAGTAATTGAACATGGATGGGGAAGATAACAATCATTTCTCCCAACCATCTAAACTAAGCTCAAACAATTTCTCTTTTTTTACTTTGTTGCTTTTTTCCTTTAAATCCTTTGATATATCTCATGTTCCTATTTGGTTATAATATTCTTTTACTTGTTTTGTTCCCTTTTGATTTAAGGCTTAGTTGGTTGGTGTTTTTAGTTTTCTTGTATTCTTATCCTTTTTATTTGTTTTTATTGATATTTTTTTTTATTAGTTCATGTGTATTCTTATTTTTATTTAAAATAAATAAATTATATATAGATATTGGAAAATTTTTATATACATAGGATTGTGTTTTTTTGGATATAGTTATTTTTATTGTATTTCTCTTTATTTTTAGATGTTTTGTTAGTTTACTTCTTTTACAAAAGAAACTCTGAAGACTTGATCAAGAATTTGTTTGGTACTGAGTTAATCAAGCTCTGTAGTTCTCAAGTTTTAATAATTTGCAATGGTCTAAAGAAGTGGCCAAATTATAATATGATGACTTGTATCCATGGGCTGGATAGCAGTATTGTTGATTATGTAATATCAAATATAAACATATACAACCAAATAGTAAACTTTGATCTTTTATATGACCACAAACCTAACTCTGAACATAGACCTCTAGCCCTAACTCTTAACTTTTCCATGCAAAAAATATCTATAGAAGAGCACTCTAACAACCAAAGGAACTTACTTTTTGACAAACAAAAATTTGATCTCTTCTTAAAAGACTTAAGCAATGCTTTAAAACTCATATTGTATCAGAACAATATTGAGGTTAACTAAAATAAGTTTACAACAACCTTCTCTACTTCAATTAAAAATTTATGTATTGAGGTGCTATGTAAAAAGAAAAACAATACAAGTAACCCTTGGTACAATAATGAATGTAAAATTGCTATAAAATACATTAGGGATGCTTCCAATGCATCTTTAAAATTTGATAAGATAAATAGATACAAACCTTAATTAAACTAAAAAAAAAAACTATATAAATAGAAAGCAAGAAAACATTTTTCTCCTATTTAAGATAGATGCTAAGAAATTTTGGAGGCAAATTCTAACTTGTAAAACTAAATAAAATAATAAGATTCCCTTAAAGGACTAGAATTTGTACCTTAAAATTCTTATGAATCCCTTGACGTCATGGACAACATGCCAAACAACTCTACAAAGGATGAAGTGTTCTCTATAAAAGGCATTAATTTTGGGGTTAACCGACTCTCAAAAGGAAAATATAAGGACATGGAAGGCTACCAAGATGAAATATTAAAAATTGGAGGATCTATCATCATCCCTCACATACATAAGCTCTCCAATTTAGCTATCCAACAAGGATTCCCAAAACCTTAGACTCAAAGCCTCATTGTACCTATTTTTAAAAGTAGGGATAAAATAAATCCTTCTAATTATAGGACCATTATGATTAACCTAGGCATTTTAGCTATGCTATATAGAAGTATTTTGGAAAAGAAGATTGGCACAGAGCTAGAGGCCAGGCTAGGTTTAGAGGCTAGCATTCCACTATGGACCACCTTGTTACATTTATGATCATTGCAGAGAAATTTTGTAATGATAAAAATGATCTCCTTTGTTGTTTTGTTGATTTTAGAAAATCTTTTGACACTATGTGGGCAGGACTAACCTATGGAATAGGTTAGAAGAGACTAATCCCCTTTCGAACTAAGAGTTTTTGTAGTAAGTATATATGAGAAAGTTATTGCTAATTTTAGGAACAATGAAGGCTAGTCAGAAAAAATTCATTGTAATATAGGAGTCAAACAAGGTTGTCCCCTATCCCCTATCCTTTTCAACATCTATATTGATAAGTTAGAAGATTGTTTGCAGGATGTAGCCTGTGTTGGCCCGAATCTCGCTAGTATATTCATCATCCTCCTTTATGGTGATCATATTGTTCTTATGGAAAAGAGTCCTTATGACCTAGGTAAGAAACTAACAACCCTCAAATACTTCTTCTCTAGCATGGGCATGACTGTGAACACTAAGAAAAAAAGGTTATGATAATTAAATCCAAAAGGATCACCTACAATACTTTTGTTTATGAAAATGATAGCTTGGAGGAATTTCCTTCATACAATTATCTTGGAATCGATATCCACCACAAGCTCAATTGAAACTATAGCATTGAAAAAATGATAAATGGAAGGTGGAAATCTTATTATGGGCTAAAAAAAATTGTAAATCAGTAGACCCTTAGCTTTGGGGTAATAAAAAAACCTCTTCCACACTCCCGTCACTCAAGTTATCTTATATGGATGTGAAGTTTGGGGTTGCAGTAAATATCTAAAGAATCCTGGAGAAAGATAGAACAGATCCAAAAGAATTTTATAACTTATAATCTCAAAATTAAGGGAAATACACCCTAACCTATCCTCCTCATAGATGCAATCATTTCCCCCATTGAGAGAATTTCTATGATTAGATACCTAACATACAAGAACAAGATAAACAACATGGATGACAATAAGCTCCAAAAAATTGCTTTAAACTCTAGCCAAAACCACAAGTGACTCAAGTGGGGATGGCATAAATATGCCAAATCTTGGCTAAATCATTTGGGATATAAGAATAATCCATCATATAGAATATTGATAATATTACAAATATTATCACTTCTAAATTTAAGGAGAATATGTGGCGTGATAAATAATTAGTGGATAAAAGGAAAGTAAGATACTAAAAGGAGGTAATCAACCCTAATTTAGAAGATTAAAGTTACCTCTCACTTTTGAAAAGTGCAAAGAAGAAAATCAAAATTGCTAAAATAAGAACAAACTCTCACGAGCTACATAGTGAAAATGGGCATTGGACAACTCCAATAACACCGTGAGATGAGAGAATTTTGCCAGGTGGTGGTTTATCCTGCTGTGACACTAAAGCGTGTGAAGATGAAACACTTCCCTCTTGGATTCCCCTACCCTATACTTATATTAGATCCCAATTCAAAATATTTTCCACATTACCGACCTTCCTAACCTCCTAAATCATCAAAAGGAATGCTTCTCTCAATGTTTTAGATAGAAATACAATTTTAAAGAATTAGAACTAATATCTTACCTTCTTAAAGGTCCAATAGACCAATTGGTCTCAATTGAATACGTTAATCATCATCATCATCATATATATATATATATATATATATATATATATATATATATATATATATATATATATATATATATAAGTTTATTTGATCTGATATTATTTCTAGTGTTTTCATCAAACTTAAATTTTAAAAAGAAAATTCTTTTGTTTATTTATATATGTTTTCACAAAGAGACCATGGAGTTTTTATTCATTAAAAGGGCACGACCTAGACCACAAAGTACAAAATGGAAAACCAAATATCAGCACAAAATTCCAATTTTTCCATAATAGTAAACATCCATGCGCCTATCCTATCTCTGTTGTTTCTCAAAAGACCATGGGATTTTTATTCATTAAAAGGGCACGACCTAGACCACAAAGTACAAAATGGAAAACCAAATATCAGCACAAAATTCCAATTTTTCCATAATAGTAAACATCCATGCGCCTATCCTATCTCTGTTGTTTCTCCAAATTCTAAAACTACCGCATAATTGATCTTAATCAATTCGGTAATAGATATTGTTTATATAGTAAAAAAAACAAAACATAATTAATCTTTAAAGTTGGTATCTTTCTAAAACTCATTGACTTTTTCTTCTTCATTGTCTAGAGGCACCACCAGAGAATTTAAATATGCAATTACAGACACCTCCCTTATGGACGAGCCTCCATTAACCATGACTGAGTCAGCGTTCCCCTAAGCTACAACCCCTTATGTAGATTGTAGCTACATTGCTTCCAATTGGCTCTGCGGAGTGCCAACCTCATCCTAAAGTTGACCCACCAAATCTCAATGTTGAACTAAGGTGTCCAAGACAAAGGAGACTATAGAATTAAAAGCACTAACTGAAATAACTAGAAAGATCTTAGTTGATTGATTTAATGAAATCCCTTACCCTATCAATATATCCCATCTAGTAGCGCTAATGTTCCAGAAACTCTTCATCTTCCATTTCCACGTCCTGATGTGTATCGCTCGACCCATTTCCCATGGTGACCCACTTGCCCAAATCCACCATTGCACTAATGGGTAAACAATGACAAATCAAAATCAAAGCTGTGGGGCCCAAAAGAAGTGCATGCTTATTAGTAGGCCCTCCACTCTCAAAGTAAAACACAGACTGAACCTAGAAGACCCAAGAAGAAACAAGGAGGAGAACACTAAAATTTCTAGTATTGTATGCTCTAACTTAAAATCATGCCACCCATGCCTTATTAAAACCATGCATGCATCAATTACCTTGAATTCATTTTCCAAACATGTTTCCATTAAGTTTCCACATGAATTTGCAAGACAACTGATGACAACCACATTATCCGTCATCATGAATCGTACTTCATCCCATCTTCCATTCTCAATAATAATGGAAACCTTCTAATCCATTGTCTTGTCCTTCAATCTTGAAACGATAATGTCTTGGTCTTGTACCACCTCCATGTGACTCTACCAACACCCACGAGCCAGACTGAAATTCCCACTCATATAATATTTATATAAGATGTTGATAAATATTTTTTTTCATTTTTTTCTTGTTTTATTTATCAAAGTAGGAACTTCGACATTAATAATCCAAATATGGTAAATCTAGAAACCAACAATATCAACGTAACACATGGTGAAAACTTAAAATATCAAATTAATTGGAGTTATTGTATATAATCCATTCTCCCTTGAATATTCAAAGATGGCCCTAGTCTCATTCATTGTATGAAGTTCTTTGGGATTTTATGTGTCCTTTGCATTTGTTCTATATGTTTAGTACTTAAATTCACTACATTAATTGTTAAAATAAGGGATCCATGGCATTGGTGGCAAGTGTGGAAAGTGTTATTCATAGTCTGACGGTAATCTAGAACAAACCTATGAATGATATCTAGGGATCACGATGAATAACTAGGAAAAATCTTATGCATTGTTTAAAGGTATAAAATTGCCTCTATCCATGCATATTAAGAAGCTTATAGTCCATGGGGATTCTCCTCTAATCATTCAACATATGCTTCTCAATAAACTCCCCACTAAGATTCATCTCACCTCTATCCTTAAGTATATATGTCACAAATTTGAAACAATGAATTGATTTCATGTTCTTACTGACCACAATGGTGAGGTTGATTATAGAGATAACCTAACTATAATGAAATTGGGGGATTAGGTATAGAGCCAACCTGAACAAGAATGCCTCCCCCAGAGATTTCATGTTTGGCATAGCTTCTTCAATATCATCCATAGATCCATGGATCGTGTTAGAACATAAATCTATGATCACTGCACAACTTATCTAAAGTTTTTTTCTGGATAAATTAATGAGAAAAAAATAATTCCTAACCTTGATTGAATTAGATCATTAATAATATGAAAAATAAGTAAGAGACAATGGCAAAGGTCCCAACACACGAGATATGCCTAGTTTGTGTCTAGTATCTCTCAATTTTCTATTAGCCTCAACTAACTATCCAAACATTCATTAGGGGTATTTTGAAGTCTAAAAAGGGTCTCCTAAGAAATATTATAAAGTATTACAAGTTTGTCATTTTTGGGGGAGGTATATTTACAACTCACCTTTTGCAATACAATCCATGTAACCACAATTAAGTTAAATTGAAAAGTTCTCTAAAAATAAAATTAATAAAAAATCTTCTATTGATATGACTATAAATAGAAGTGTGTTTTTCAAAATAAGTCAT
>SNQJ01S0182816.1:5919-19063 GCA_010110895.2 Picea sitchensis | reverse complement strand
CCCTTTCCATGAGCAATCTCCTCAATATATAGGAGAAGATAGATTAGTTACTTGGATAGGAAATGATCCCAAAATATCTGGAATGCTAGCACTTGAATAACCATTCGAAGCCAACTCATGTTTCTAGAAGATTCCCTTCTAGAAGATTCAAGATTTTATCTTTTTCCTTCCTTTGGAACATGTTCACACCCTGGCTATTAGTTACAGTGCGAGAGGTTCGCACCCCAGCTTGAAGCAGCCTGCGAGAATCAGGCATTCTCATAGGCAAATACATAGGTAGCCTGCGAACATCCCTTAAAAGAATGATTTTTGGAAACAGACAAATGTAACTTCTTTCAGGAAAGTATTCTTAGTGAAGAGCTTGATTTTCTATCATCATAACATCATCATGACATCATCACGATGAACAAAATTGCGGATAACACCATGTCCACCCTGTCCATTTGAGAGATATAGATCGAATCTCTCTCATCCTTCTCTTTCAGATTGAGCGAGATCTGTTCTACATTCATTTGCATTAATGTTTCGGCATCGCCTCCACTGTCCATACCCAACAGCTCGCTATCTATAAAATTGAAGGCTTCTTCTAATGAATTGGTTACTTTTTGGGCCTGTTCCTTGCCTAGGGCGATATTATGCTCCCAATCCTTCAACAGAATGTTACCTCTGGTTTGTTCTGGGATGGTGATTCCGGGAGAACTTGCCGAAACTCTGTTGTTCGTGGCTATCACCGCCTCCTGGAAGGTGACCCGAGCCGCTTTTTCATCCCTTCCTCTGACAGTCAGGTTCTCCAAAACCCGATGCATCAACAAACAATCCTCTTGAATCGCTCCTACTTCGGCGAGAAAACTCTGTTGTGCAGAAGAGACCCTGCTCTGAATCTCGATCGCTTGGGATTTAAACCCCTCAAAGTCGATCATTTTGCTTTCGGCGGTCTCTACCTGAGCCTACAGTTCTGTAATCATAGTCCTTTGTTGGCCCGACTGTATCCGACCATCTTGGATCATCAGATGTGCTTGCTCCAGCTTGGCTTTGAGCACTTCAATTTCATTTTTATCAGCCATTCGGGCCAGTTCTATTTCCCCGCTCACATGAACTTTATCATTTTCTGTGGCCGAAGCTACTCTGGCTTCGAGAGTCTTGTTCAGGCGATTTTTCCTTTTGAGATGGTTTTTTAACACTCCGAACGAAAATTGATTCATCGATGCATAAGCTCCTAACGTTCCTGCGATCTCCGTGGTGAACTGCTCATTATTTTTGTGCTTTCCATCGGTCATAACCTTGAACTTCTTAGCAGTCGATTCTCCCTCCTCGTAGAATTCCCTTTTCACCACTGCTTTCCTCTTTTTGTCAAAGAAGAACTCGTTTGGAGGAAGTTCTTCTGCTCTGATAGGCCTCAGTTCCTCATTGAAAATCCATCCTTCTTCTATATTCTCTTGCGTCGACTGGAAGGGGGTGACAAAAGTGATGGGTTCCCCGATTTGTTTTGCAGCCTTTCCTGGGGTGATGACCGGGTCCTGTTTCTTCGGAGGTTCGGGGGTCTTCGTCTCAATTTCTGGATTTTGTTTCTTTGGAGGGTCCGTATCCTGTGCCTCTACTTCGGGCTTCTTCGTTTGCTTCCCCTCGTCTTGGCTTCTTCCCGAGCCAGAAACTACATCATTATGGTCTTCATCATCCTTCGGTTCCGTCTCAGAAACGCCCGAGCTCCCTCCTTGCAACACAGCGGGAAGACAACTTCGTCTGTGTTCCTGAAATTTCAATACAGAGGCTGTGTCTTTGGGTGCTAAAGATCGGATTCGAGCTAGCACTTCTTTATAAGACCTCGCCCCTCGGAAAACGTCATCCGAGGGTGAAAACTCATGTTCAAACCTCTTTAGCCCACAATTTTCTAAATGGTTGATCACAATTTTCTAGGGATCATGTTTTTTATACTCGATGGAGACCAAACTCAGGTCTTCCAGGGCTGCAGCCTCAGCTTTGGCATGCCCGAAATCCAATAAAGAATAAGAATTTAGTCGAACGGGAAAAAACGACCACAATTTCTTTGAAGATGCTTTGAGTTCTTTACTCACCCCGCCAATCATTGTCTGTCAGGCGATCTCGCGGCAAGCCAACTTGTTGGGGATGAAGAGTGGTAGTGCAAGCGGGGGAAGAGCAGCTCCGAACACTCTGAAGTAGGAGAACTCTGCCTCCACGTACCAGTCCTCTATACCACTCAGATTTGCAGCAATGTTGTCTGAGATACGAGGTGGTGGGTGACCAAAAATGGTGATGTGCAGGGGCACCATCACCCAGTTGAAAATTTTGTAAATGAATTTGCCCGCTTTATGCTCCCACAGTTTGTCATGATACTCATGTACGGGCTTTTCTTGGACTGGATTCCAAGCCCAGCTCATCAAAGGGAATGGCATCATGGAACATACCGCGTCCATAATATATGCAGACATGAAAAATGAGGACGGTCTCCCACTTGCCTTCTGCTCCCGATACTCTATGACCCGGTTGGCCAAGCTGTCCGAGAGTATCTTTGCCTAATTAAACGAGCAACCTTCTGCGACCCGAAACATGAGAGGCACCCACGTAATGTAGAAATGTGATGTGTCCTCTCTTCCGAATAGTCGGCATGTCATCATTGCCACATACTTATATTGTGGCTCCAACAAGGCGATTGAATAAACGCCCTGGTCATTTGCTCTGAATTTCGCGGAGCGCGAAACCCAATCATTTATCAAACCAAGCATGGTTTTGTCATATTGAGTGCACTCCTTCTCTTTGAATTCCTCTAGGAATTCAACACCATACGTGTATTTAGATGTCGTTGGGAGCATATACATTGTTTGGATATGCTCTAGTCTAAAAGTCTTGACTGTGACCCACTGGTCATTCATGATAGTTATGGTGGGTAAGTCTATGTGATCCAACGCCCATCGGATCATATCATAATACAGAAGCAACCGTGGTCTAGTTGCTACCCTGTGCATTCTAGATTGAACAACTATCTTGTATTTAGTGTTCAGGTCGTCCTTTTCATTGTCGTCGGAGTCTGAATAATTCACCAACTCAGATTGCAGAATATCTGAAACAAACGACCAGCTAGGGACCGAGTCGACGCTCCGGGGCGAAGTGTCAGAGACATTATCCGAGCCTTGCCCTGCAACCTCGACATTCACCTTTACTGCTTTCCGTGGAGCCATAGCTGAAGCTTGCGTTTTCGCACTTCTGCGATAGAACTGCGTATACATGCTGAAATTAGTTCACTTGGAAAATGACGAGCTCTGCGTGCTTATGAAAATGCTTTCCTTATAATAAAATGAAACTCTTATATATATTTGAAGCTTCGGTACTTTTCGAAATAAGCCTGTCAAATCGTAATTAGAAACAAATTTATTGCGTAAAATCCGATCTTATATTCGTGGATTCACCCTAATTCTCCATTAATGTCATCAAATTTTTGGTGGTTTGACAGTCAGTCGGAGTAGGGAGAGAGATGGCTACCTCGGGAAACGTGCAAGCCTCGGGGCGCGGGATATATCTTGCCTTATCTTAAATTTTCAAATTTTACCACCTTTCATCAATTCCTCGTTGTTCGATACTTCGTGGATGTTCTTCTAGCATTCTGAGATCGCGAGGACCGACTTTGGCTTAATTAACTGTAATCGTGATTTGGAGCGTCATTAATTTTATAATCCATTTATTCACCATATCGCAACTCAGAACTTCGAAGGCAAGCTTCCGGGAGATTAGTATGTCGAGTCGTGAAACCGCGAGATGGCGATAATTAAGACTCAATTAAGGGGAAGAAAATCCTAGATTCGACGATAAATTAGTCTTGCTATAAATACGTCGTGACTTCGTGAGTCGAGGTTTTAGACGCCGTAACTTTCAAAAAGATAGTGCCGAGTGGCGAAACGTCGAGAACCAATTTAACCATGGTTAGATTTTTGCCTTTAATCCTTGATCGGGGTTATCCCAAAAGTACCTCATGTTCTCAGCTCTCGGGGCTGAAAAATAAAAACTTGGGTTTGACGAACGCCGAGGCGTGAAACCCCGACGACGTCTAATCATGAGTCAAAAGATTTTACCCTAGTTAATGTCTTGGGCGAAAATTTGAAAACGACTTCGCCATTTCATGACTCGGGATGTGTGAACTCAAAGATTAAAGTATCCGACTTGCGAGATCCCGAAGTAAAACAAAAGAGCGGTCGTTCTTACGAAAGTGGACTTGTTTTGAGAGTAGAAAAAGCATCGTTGCTTATGCGACAAGGTTGCAAAGTTTTCAAAGTTTCGGGGGGGGAAACAAAAGGCCATCTTTAGAACTTTAAGTATCCAAAATGAATATTGTGATAGGTGAAAAAACAAGGGCGGCTCCAACATAGGCTCCAACTAGGGATCCCGCCTTCCTATGAGGCGGGAAGAACAGTATACCACGTGCCAAAATTGGGTAAATGGAGTCAAAAGCTCAAACCTGCGAAAAATTCCAAGGAAAAGGATCAAAGGGGGGAAAAGACTCCGTTTTTTACCTCGAGAAGTTTTTCAAAATTAGATACTCTTTCTAAGCACGGCTATAGTCTCTTTCACAATTTTCCATTTCCCACTACTAACTTTGGGTGTGTTTTAAGACAGTCGAAACGACCCTAGGAGACTCAACAGATCTTGTGGCTCTTGGCTTGCATCAAAAGAATGAAATTACATATTTTTAACCGGGAAGTCCCGTCTGAACTCAGGATGTGGATCAAGTTTTTAGAAAGTATTGGTTACCAGAGTAGAGCGATATTCATGTATAACATCCTTACAGATATCTCAGACATTACTTCACTGCCAACGAGCCTATTCAGTACCCCAGTGAAGTTATCTGACCCCTTTTACTGAATTTCCTTTCACCACTTCAGAATTTTTTTATGCATTTAAATGCTAAGACGAGGGAAATCATTTCTGAATTTCCTTTCATCGTCTTCCTGGACTAGGTGGGGGCAATCATTTCTGAATTTCCTTTCACCACCCGTCTCATAATTTATTTTTTTAGCGCGAAGATGGGGGCAATCAGTTTGTATCAGGGCTGATATCTGTGTAATATTTTGCATCAGAGGTCTGTCAACTTACTTTGATTACTCGGTATCAATCTTCCCTTGACCTTCACAACACCTTCGTTCTTAGGGAGACAGGGAAAATAATTTTTTAAGGGGTATCCTGTTTGAGCAAGCCTTGATTCTTCCGATGATGTTGAAAAACCTAGGAGAGTTAGGATCGCTCTAAACGTTCCTTCGCTTAGCAGGGGATCAAGTAGTTGTGGGGACCCGCTTTCTTTTCACAATCTATTTTGAGACTCAGGAGGCTAAAACAAAAACTTTCATTCCTTCGTAATGAAAAGAAAAGGTGGCGGTTTGTCAAAAGTGAGACCCGAAAACAGGCAGGATACAGGGAAGTGATTTATTGATCAAAGATGCAGAAGGTCAAAACAGTTCGAGACTGGCTCTTGTAGATGTCTTTGGGGATGGTTACTTTCGACTGACTGTTCTTAGTTCTAGTGTATCATTCAAACCAATTTAAATCAAAGGTTATCAAGCCAAGCAATAATCCCGCTGTCTAGCAATTTAGCCGATATTGCAAATTTGAATGATGTTACCTCCGTTTAATTTCGACAGTCTTTCATATCATGTGTATTGAGAAAGCCCACCTTTACCTTTGATTTCAATTTCTTTGTGCACTATGAAACTACTTTTTGAGTATCACTTGTTTCATGCTGATTTATTTCTGATACCGCTTTGTGAATTTCTCCTCCCACTAGCTCGTAAGCGTCTAGAATCCTGTAAAAGAAAACATGAACTTTATTCAAAATATGCCTAAACATTATGAACAGAAGAAAACAGAAAGTCCAAAGGGAAGTAAAAATGCATGTATATACAAACANTGAATTGAGACTGCTATGTCATGTAATGTTTCAGATATCGCCCATTGACAGGGGCGCTGAGGACTTCTCCGTCGATGTTTTCCAGCAGGAAATAATTTTCTCCTACTGGAGCCGAAACCCTGAATGGTCCATACCAGAGGTGGTCGAATTTACTATGCTTCGTTGCTTCTTCCCTTCTCGCATCCCATCTTAACACCAAATCACCTGGAGAGAATTCTCGATCCTTTGATTTTCAGTCAAACAGTGCTTTCATGTCATCTTGGTACCGCTGCATCTTTTTATCAACCTCGGTTCTCTGTTGTTGGACCTCAACCAATTGATTTATTCTCCTGGTCACAGGATTGGGCTCTTCGTTTTGATCTTGCCACAGCTTCATTACCGGTAGTGCCAGGTTTATGGGTAGAACGACATCTGTCCCATAGACCATTTGAAAAGGTGAAACGCCAATAGATCTTTTTGTGCTTATGTGGTTTGACCACAATGCGTATTTTAAATGTACACGCCAAGACCTCTTGTTCTCATCCAATACTTTCTTGATAATGTTTACCAGGCTCTTATTCGATGACTCGGCCAACCCGTTCCCTTAGGGGTAGTATGCAGTGGAATGTCCGAGAATGATGTTGTATTTCTGATAAAAATTGATCATAGCCATAGACTTAAATGCTTGAGCATTGTCAGTAACTATCTTTCGGGGACAACCGAATCTCGACAAAATATTTTCCTCCAAGAAGTCGATTACCACCGAGTCTGTTGCCTTCTTGGTTGGAATGGCTTCTACCCATTTAGTAAAAAAATCCGTGGTTGTTAAGATCCACCTATGTTGAGCACTGGAATGAGGATTGATCTCACCTATGAAGTCCAGACCCCATTGTTGAAATGGAGCCTCAGTTTTGACTGGAACGAGTGGTAGTGCAGGGAGTTTTTGTTTCCCAGCGAATATTTGACAAGGGTCGCACACGCGTACTTTGGCATTTACGTCTGAAAATAGTTTCGGCCAATAGTAGCCTGCTCTCAAGATCTTGTAGGCTATAGGTCTCCATGCGTGGTGTCCTCCGCAGATTCCTTCATGAAATTCCTCTATAACCCGAGGAGTTTCTGACTCGACCAAACAGACTAGTAGGAACCCGAGTGGATCCTTCCAGTATAGCTGGTTTTCGGCGATGCAATATTTCACAGCGTGGAGTTTTAAAGTTCTGCATTTGGCTGGTGATAATCCATCTGGGCACTTCAGGTTCAACAATTAGAACATGATGTATTTATACCATCCCGACGATATGAACTTTTCCTCAATCTTTGTTGGATCTGTCCGGTCATCCGGCTCGTGCAGGTGTGTGTCTCTGTCTTCTTCTTGGAGGCAATTAATATCCAGGGCTCTAAGATTCGACTCGGCCAAGAGTTTGGCCAGACCCTTCCCCTTTACCAATTTTGTTGGCTTGTGTTCTAGATTGAATTCTTGTATTTTAGCGAGCCATCGCCCTCTTTTTTCGTCACTGTCTGGTTGTACCAATATGTCCTTTACAGAACTGGTGGGTACATACGCGATTATCTTTGAATGTAGCACATAGGTTCTGAACGCTTTCAATTCTTTTACCATTGCGTATGATTTTTTTTCCATTATGTTGTATTTCAGTTCTACATCTCTGAGGCTTTTGCTGAAAAACGCTATCGGCTGTTTGAACCCCTCCTCATTTTTCTGCAAGAGTACCGCGGCGATGGTATGTTCAGAAGCAAAAGAGAAGATGAGGAAATCCTTCAGATAATTTGGACTTGCTAGTACAGGCGCCTCGCTTATAACTTTTTTAATGTGCGTGAAAGATGCCCTGGCCTCGGCGGTCCAGTTTATCCCACTGTATTTCTTCAACATTCCTGTAATCAATTTGACAATCTCAGCGAAATTGGGAATGAACCTTCGCAGAAAATTTATTTTACCTAAGAATGATTGAATTTATTTTATATTTCTCGGGATATTGATAGTATCTATCGCTTCAATCCTCTTAGGATGAATCCTGACTCCTTCCTTAGATACGACATGGCCTAGAAGCTTACCTTCCCGCATAGCAAAATGAGATTTCTTTGGGTTTAGGGATAGACCAAACCTGCGGCACTTTTCGAACGTCTGTCTTAGATGCATCAAATGTTCTTCGTCATTTTTAGAAAAGACCGTCAGATCATCAAGGTAAATGACTATGAACTTGTCCCTTTCTCCCACGAAAGCGATGTCCATAGCTCGCTGGAAAGTGGCCCCTGCATTCATCAAAACAAAAGGCATTTTGTCATACATGAAAGTACCCCAGGGCGTGGTGAATGCAGTTTTTTCCCTGTCCTATTCATTCATAGCGATCTGATTATAACCAAAGAAGCCATCTATCATTGACATTCGATTAGCTCTGACAACCTTTTCTAAAATGTGGTCCATCTTGGGAAGTGGGTAATTATCTTTGAGAGATGACTTGTTTAAGTTTCGGAAATCCACACATAGTCTGATTTCCCCGTTCTTTTTCCTGAATGGAACTAGGTTAGCTACCCAGTCTAAGTATCTCAAAGGTATGATTATTTTTGCTTCCAAGAGTTTTTTAACTTCCTTTTCTATCATGGGTAACAAGATGGGGTTAATTTTCCTAAGCTTATGCCTGAACGGCTTGACCCCAGGCTTCAAAGGTATCTTGTGATCAATAATGGAAGTGTCATATGTTTTCAATTCATCAGAGGACCAGGAGAAAACATCTTTGTATTTTCTGAGCAAGTCTTGGTACTTCACTTTTGTTTTGGGAGGGAGGAATTTCGATAGTTTTACCATTCAGGGTTCTTTTTCGGTCCATATATCACAGTCTTCCAGCTCTTCAGGCTGGGGCTGCAAAGCGGCCTTTACGGGTACATCATTCTGATTGAAAAGTATTTCCAAAGGAATCAATCCTTTGGGAATATGATTGCTTTTAAGGACCATCATACGATGATCCGCGATTTTTTCTCGGAAAACTTCGGGTTCCTCTCCTTCCTGCATGATCCACATGGAATCATTCTGGTTTTCTTGGTCAGCGTGAGTTTCTGAGAATTCGCCTACTGCTGTAAGGAACTTCTTAATCTGTTCATCATTTTCAAAGACTTTCCAGTGTTGGATATTGTCTGGTATGGAAGGCTTGTATCTGATTTCGATATGATATTTCAGTTTGAAGGTCATGGGAGGAGAAAAGGTTGAAGCTGCCTTTACCAATGCATCAGCATGTAGATTCTTGGTGCGAGGGATAAAATGGATATTTACAGATGAGAATTTTTTTTCGATGAGATCCCAAGTACAATTTATATACGCTCTTAGTCTGGGATGCTTGGCTAGGTATTGTCGGTTCACTTGTCTTACTATCAATTCCGCGTAACCGTATACCTCCAAGTTTTTTATATTCAATTTATTGGCAGCCTCTAATCCTAAGATCAATGATTCATACTCGCATACATTGTTAGTGTAATCTATGTCCCACTGCAAATGATAGGAGAAAGGAACAATGAACTTACCTTCAGGTGCTACCAAAAGTACCCCAGCACCAGCTCCTTCAGACGACGAAGCACCATCGAAATACATTTTCCATACACCAGTATTACACAGCTCTTATGTCAAGGGTCTTAACTCTTCTTGTTTTGCATCGATTTCTTCCAGGCAACCATCCAGACCATCATCAAAAGACAATATGCAGTTTCCCAGATCTTGGTCTGCGATGTAAATGGGGAAGTTATGTGGGTTTTGAGGGTCACTGACCATGTATGCTAATCTTGTCTCTCTGTATAAATGAGTGAACTGACCCCTGAACACAAGGATTGTGGCATAGGACATGTCTAACTGAAAGGAACCTCCCAAATTGGCCCCCCATGACCTAGATAACAACATACCGTACTTAGGGGGAATATCGGCGATAACCACATCCATCAGGATACTTTTAACAGGGACCTGTGCTAGGGTAACTACCAAATCCTTTATCATCCCCATGCATTTAACCTTCCTTGAATCAAACGAATATAGATTTCCATAAGGCCGTGTGATCTGGAGACCCAGCTTCTCCATTATAATCTTGGGCATAACACTATGGGAAGCCCCGGAGTCTAACATACAATTATGCAACAACTGGTCATGTATATTCAGAGTGATATAGAAGGGAGCGATCTTGTCTTTGGACCCTTCAAAATGGGGACCAAAAGTGATGTTAGGTCTATCATCTTCCAAGTTTATAACATCAGAGTGGCTTTCTAGTTCGGAGACACCTATCATCTTGGTAATTTGTTTGCGATAAACAGGGTTTTTCGCTAATTCCACCAAAGGGATTGGTATATTAATTTTGCTTAACTCATTTTCGATATTGAACGCTCCATTTACATTGTCTGTTTGTCAGGTTGAGACTTCCGAACTCTTTCTTTCTGACTTATTTGTCTGGACAGATTTATCATTCATGGTCTTAGTTGAAGAAGTATCTTTGTTTACAGGTTCGATTGGCTGTGTTTGAGCTCTGACTTTTTCTACCTCGGATTCCTGAGTGCTCACTCTTCTCGTTTTGTTGTTGGGTGGTGGGGTCTCGTCCGAAGGAGGCTCATAAGATTGACCTCTCTAAAGGATTTTGCTGGGTTGAATTGTCGAGGTGAATTTATTCTTAGATCTCAGGTTGTACCTTGGTTGAAGCTCAACCACCATTATCTCAGCTTCTGGTTGGGATTCACAGATCTCATTGGGATCACCCTCTTCGCTCTCATTTGACGACTCTGGCATATTTAGAGACTTTTCGTAGTCTTCGTGAGTCAGATATGGTTGACTACAGTCATCACCGAAGTTGGTGACATCATTATCTGAATCCTCGAAGTCTTGAAAATCGCTAGCTCCTATAAAATTTTCGTTTTTCAAGGGAGCTTGTATATTATGATCTTCCTTTTTTATTTGTCTTTATTGATTAGGAGGGTTCGGATTTCTCTTGAAATCCTTTTTTGGATAAGAGTCGGACTTGGCCTGTTCGAGTTCCATTCGGGTTAATTTATTTGACAATTCTTTAATCACTCTAGCCAGATCGTCCACCCTGTCGTCTGAGGATCTATTGGACCCTGAACGACCGACTGGTTCTCTATAGAGTTTGATCTCTCGGTTTCCATTCTATACCCTAGCCTTAAGTTTACCCGAAGCCATCATATTAGATTTTATCTCTATCGCATCGTCCTGCATATGGTTCAAGGTGGCTCCCCTTCGCTCTCGCAGAAGTAGTGCGAAATCTGGCTCGAAAGATCCGGCGAAAGTCACTTTGGCCAAGGGTTGAGATGGTTTGAATTCGGTTGGGATTTTATTGTACAGTTTATTGAATCTCAGAATGAATTCCATGACTGATTCCGAGTTCTTTTTCTTCAAAGACCCAAATTTGGTTAGATAAAAGAGATGGTCTTTTCACTCGCCCCATTGTCTGAGGAAAGCATCTTCCAAGGCATCATATGATGGGATAGAGGCTGTGGGTAGGCTCTGAAACCATGTTCGGACCTGACCTTCAAAAGTTTGGACAAGGAGTCTCGAATATACATCCTCGTGCTCGATACCAAAGATATCCGCGAATTGGTCAAAAAAATTTATATGTTCGGCCGCAGTCAAATCTCCCTCCCCGGTGAATTTCGGTAAATTTTTTATGTAGTTTTCTGGAAGATCGTGTAGGGGGATGGGAAATACTAATGGAGCGTATCTGGCTGCGACTTTCACGAAAAATCTAGGAGGGGGGGGAGGCCCTTGGCCTCCACCTCCTCCTAGAGGACCTCCTCCGCCTCCTCCTCCCAAGGGAACTCCTCCCCCTCCTCCTCCACCAAACCCTCCTCCTCCTCCATTAAACCCTCCACCTCCTCCTCCAGCGGCTGCCATCATCGTTTGTGGAAAGTTATAAAGGGGATTTTTGAAAAATGAAAGGGAAACTTTATTTTCTTCGCTAAGAGGAGACTCTGAGGAGGAAAGATAAGGAACGCGAGGAGTTGGTTCCTCGGACTTGCAAGAGAAGGAATCGGGAAAACTGACAGGTGTGAGAAACGAGTGTGTAACACACTCCTCAGGATTTGGATAAGTCGGGAAATTCAACTGAAGATAAGATGGTGTTTCAAAGGCCGACGAACCTTCAAGAGGTCCTTTCCTCTCTGTATTAAGGGGACTGTTGGATGAATCTCACTCCAAATTTCAGAGCGGATTGGCGTTGAAATTTTAGCGTCAAAGAAATGACTGAGCGAGGTCGAGGGTTCAGAAGGATTATCAGCCTTTAGTGAGGGTATTTCAAGTTGGTAAACCACAACGGTTGGTTTTAAAGAGTCTCTCGTTTTTAGAATTTTTTCAGGATCAGTAACTGGTGTGAACTGCTCACCATCTAGGTTTTTCCTGGTATTCCTTCGACCGAATGCTAGTTTATTTCTTCGTGGAGTCGCCAAGTGAAAGATAAAAATCCTTAAAGGGTGTGTACTCTTTGTTCACTATCAAAGGGTAACACTTTCAATGAAAAATAAATGTCGTTTTCCTAGGGAAAAAGATTTCGTAACTTTGGTCCCTGACAATGGCACCAGTTAGATGTTGTTCCTGAGTCTGTACTTAAGGCTCAAAAGCATAGTGTCAAGGCATCCGAAAGTGGTTAGGGTAAGGAGAAGGGAAAATGTCAACCTTCGGAGAAAGAATCTAAGGGAGATTTCTTCGTTGAGGTTGTCTGGATTCGAACTGCTCCTGAATAGTTATGTCACGTTCAATGGCTACCCATGATTGTTCAAGCTCGGTCCAGTTAGTCGTTGTCTTAAGGATAGTTTTAAAGAGGTTTAAAGCAATGTTTGTTTGGTTCAATAATCCGGGTTCAACGTTAGGTTGAGTTGGTGTAGTAACGGTCATGGGGGAACAGTAAAGATATAAAAGATTTTTAGGAAAGATTAAGTGTTGTCTCAATTTGATCTTATAAAAGAGGACTTACAGTTGTAGAAATAACATATAGATGCAAATCTAAGGCTCGTTCCCGTAACTGTATCATATTTTCATAAAAGGGGTGAGATGAGAGAAAAACATTGAGCCATTTACAAAGTAAAGTTCCAACCAGTGGAAAACTCACAACATAAACGGGAGAGGAAAAACTGTAAGAAAATAACCGATGTAACAAAGAATATATGTAGAATTCCAAAACTGCAGATTGGTCTTACACAGCTGATAGCTGGTGCAGAGGAAAGGCAATAAACAATTACAGAAAACCCAAATTCATTCGTTATAGTAGT
>SNQJ01S0182815.1:19091-35391 GCA_010110895.2 Picea sitchensis | reverse complement strand
TGTACTTCCTTCTTCAATTCACTTTGTCATCTTCAAAAATTCATTTCTCCTCAACCATGAGGAACCACGTGACGTGCCACATACCACCGGAAACAACATGATGTATACTATCCATTCATGGGTGTTTTATATGCATGTGCATTGTCCTTCATGTCCAAATACCTTTATCAATCTTGCGGTCCAAAACCCATGACTAGGGTTGACATCAATGACAACAACCAATCTTCCAACATTTATTGCTATAAATACATACATTAAAATGAATTTTTCCCCATAAAAAAGTCATCATTCTTTACCTTACTCTTTTGAATAAAAAATACACGTCATTCCTTACCTTACTCTTTTGAATAAAAAATACACGTCATTCCTTACCTTACTCTTTTGAATAAAAAATACATGTCATTCCTTACCTTACTCTTTTGAATAAAAAATATGTCACTCTTCATCATGCTTTTTGGGCGTTTAAGAGGAAAAACTTATGTTTGATCTTTGGGCATTCTTTAGGCCAAACATATGTTTGATTTTATTGTTGTAGAGGTGTAAATGTTTCAATTGAGGGTTTTGAAGTTTGATAACCCAAAAATTAACATCCTCAATGTATCAATGGATAAACTACTTATACACTTATTTATGCATCTTCAATAAAGGATTCGAAGTTTATTTTCCAATAAAAAAATAAATGGGATTACCATTGTAGAGATTCAACATTTAACAACACCTCCACTCACAGTAGTTGTTCATATGTAGAAAATATTTCTTTTACCAAACTCAAGTGCTCATATTTCCCCCCAGAAAAGTCGCGAAAAATAAGCAATCCAACTAATACTATCATATGGGTTGTCAAATTTAACCAAAAAATAGTGAAAAAGATACAGTATGGACATGAATAATAATTATTATCCTAACCTCATATGCTTAACATAACTTAGCTAGTGTATCCTACCCACCCATCACCAATAGAGAATTCTTAACCCCAATTCCTGGAGGGTACCCTGTAGTTGGATCAAAACGAGGTTGCACTACATATAAGAACACAAAGGTCCTGACATGGCTTTCCCAATAGACTCAGACATCTCATGGCATGTTGAATGCATCCTTGCCGAAAATATCTCAGCCGAAACAACAAATATGGTGTTGTTGGGATCCATATTGTCACTAATCCATCCAAAGAATAGCTACCCCACCAAATCTTTTCAAAGAGTGATGGATCCACAAAGAGCGATGTCGCTCACTGCCATCGAAATCAGGGATGATTTTAGGGGCTCAATTTTGCTCATGGGATAATTTTCCATGGTTTTTCCAAAAATGAGATTCGCTATTTTAAAAATGATTCGCCCAAATTTTATACAATAAAATGATTTTACCTTAAAAATCGCCAAAATTTTATAAAAACTATATAAAATACTTGGAAATTTGAATATTTTTACAAAAATATTGCCAAACATTTATAGTTGGCATATGAAGGATTAGTAAGATTCGCCAAGGTTTCTACATTTTAAAATAAATTTCCATCCTTATAATCATCCCTGACCGAAATGTTAGGTGACATAGTACCTGGTTTGACTGTAGTCGAATTGTAATAGTAGATACGTCCCAGGATTTGGAGATGATCGAGATGTAGAAGAGATCATATGCATTTGTGAAGAATCCCATGCCCACTATTATGATTATCGTGAAGAGCTATCATTGCTTCTTGGCCATATCCAAGGCAGAAAGAACTTCCAGCTGACCCTTCCCCATGGTGTCAACCTCGTATCTTCACAAAACACACACCTCCAAAAAACCCAAAATCAAACCTTCACAAAACACGCACATTTAAACCCTGAAAAAATAAATTTTCACAGCATATCAATGGAGATAACACACTTCTCACAATATTCCACAATTTAACCTCTCCACAATCACTCTTTAAAATCTGCAACAACAACTCTAAAAAAAAAAATGCAATATTAACTTTTTTTTTTATTTTGAGGTTTTTCTCCCAAATAGATCCATTCAAAAGTATCAAACTATAGGAATTTTTTTTGAACATATGTATCATAAGGGAAAGTAATTCCTAAAGAATTTAGTAAAAATACATGACATGTAAATCGATCTTGACCTTTCTAACCTTTCCAAAAAAAAACATAGGAAATCATTTCACACTAAAGAACCCAACCTTTTCAAAATAAAAAATGAAGGAGATCTTGTCATGCTAAAATGAAGAAAGAAAGAACAAGATACTTGAATAAATTTCTTAGTCTCGAGGATAGAACATGCAAGGAAAACATCAAAACAAATAAATCATGGCAAGTTCCACTATATAAACAAGAACATCATAACCTTTCTCCAAAGTGTTGTAACTATTCTTCAAAGTGTATTTAAGGGAAAAGGCATGTTAAGAGAAAAGTAAAAGCATGAGTACATTTAAGAATTTATTTTAGGAAAGACACATGGAAATTTCAAAGTACAAGTTGTAACTCTAAAAATAAACAATATTGTAAAAAGAAACCAAGCTGGAAGCTGAAGAAAATCGAACCACGTGAACACCGAAGCAAAGGGAAAATGGAGATGAAGAAGAAACTTGGAAGTTGTCACCTCTTTAGTACTCGTAGTTTGGAGTAGGTGAAGAGAAGATATGTGGAGATAATATTGGATAAATACAAACCATGGATGATGACCACATGTCTGTGTTTGATTAGTTGTGGATAGATGATAAAAATTTTGAGAAGAACCTCGCCTTAAAAAATGCCTTCAACGTAATTATAAAAGTGAATCACTATAAGTATCTTTAATATTTTATTTTAAGTTATTTATTTTGCATGCAACTTTCATTTATAAAGTAAATTCATTGTAAATGTGATCCCCACTTATTCTATAAAAGTGGGTCACTTCATAAGAAACTTGTTTATAAAAGTGATGTTATTAGGAGGGGTATCACCATGTGGACCGACTTATACTTTCCATGTGGCTCTTTGGTTACCGTTTATGTCTTTTTTCAAAAGGGAATAACTTTCACATACAAACTCCGTTTTTAGTGCCTTTTTTTTTTAAAACAACCTATTTTTTCGAGAGATTTCCATCTAGACCATCAGCTTCAGTGTTTAAATCCATATTCTCTGCATATTTAATATGGCTTCTGCCAGTGATATTTTTCTTACCAACACCAACTACTTCCAATGGAAATTCCATATGGAGGATTTATTAATAAGTAAAGGGTTGTAACGGATTAACTTGGGATAAGAAGAAGAACCCATTGGTGATGAAAAGTATGTCAAATGGATTAATAGGAATGACAAAGCCCATGGAATAATTTAAATGTCCATCCCTTATGGTTTAAGGTTCCACCTTAATAAATTAATTCCCTTGATAAATCTTGGGAAAATCTTGAAGTTGTGTTTGATAAACACAATATTATTCAAGATCAACAGTTGGAAAACCAGTTAATGACTTTAAGTACAATGAATTTCCTTGCATTGAATATTACTTATCTAAGTTCAAAACACTTAGACTTTTGTGTATAGAGTGTTGACTAGATCTAAAGGAATATCGATGCATATATGGTATTCTCTTTAATCTTGGTAGTGTATATTATGTTTTTGTATCTACCTTTTATGTTACTATATAATCTCTAGGGAGTGCTTATAAAGAGCCCTCTCCCATGTCCTTTTTTGATTCTCTAATTCGAGAATAAGATAAACTTGTGCAACTTGGACTGATCAACACTACATGTACATCCAACAAAGCCTTAGTGGCCCAGTAGAAATATAAATCAAATAATCCCAAGAAGCAACATTCTCACCACAACAACAAGCAAAACGAGGGTCCCAAACCCTCTCCTCCGAATTCTTCTCCTAATGGTGACAAAGGAGAAAAATAAAAAAAATAAGAAGATTGACAGACATTGCAAATTTTGTGGGAAAGATGGTCATGTGGAGTCCAAATGTTTTAAGAAGATGGAATCTTTGGAAGCAACAATGAAGAAGCACAACATCAATATTGATTCTTCTTCTTTTCACTCTTCTTCTCATGGACATGCATTTTCTGATTTTGTTTTTTCCTTCAATGAAACTTCTAATTCTTCTTCTGATGAGCGTCTTATTGATTATGGAGAATCTTATCATATGGCTAAGGATAAAACCATATTTTATGCTCTTAATGATTGTAACACCAAGAAAATATTTGTTGGTGATGATAGATATCTATTGTTGTAGGGTCTAGAACAGTTCAGGTAGATAATGGTCATTTCAATGATGTCTTATGTGTTCCAAGTCTTTCCTACAACCTTTTATTAGTGTATCAAATCACTCATTTAGGTGAATGTAAAATCGTATAGTTTTCACCTCACCAAGTTGTAATAAAGGATATAAAAGATCCTAAGCATGTTATTGCAACTGGAATTGTTGATGATATTACTAGGTTGTACAAATTTGATGAATTTGGGTCATCATATTTTCCATTAGTTATTGTTGCTCATAGCAATGACTTGAGCAAACTTTGGCATGAAAGGTTTGGTCATCTAAACTATATCTCATTGCAACAACTATATAATAAACACATGGTCACTGTTATTCCTCTTGTTTCTTGGACATATGGTGTTTGTGTCGGTTTTGTTCTTGACAAAAATCATCAGGACAATTTTGACAAGCATGACTCTTGGCACAAGTCGGTCCCTTTGTAGCTTGTTCACAGTAACTTGTGTGGTCCACTTTCTTCTCCCTCTTTTTCTAGGTGCAAGTATTTTTTAACTTTCATTGATGACTTTTCCAAACGCACTTGGGTTTACTTCTTAAAACTTATGAGCAAAGTTTTTGACAATTTTTTGGCCTACAAGGCCCCTGTAGAAAAATATTCTGGACATCAACTTCAAATGTTAAGAATAGATAATGGAGGCGGATATGTCAACAATAATTTTACAATTTATTGCACTATACAGGGCATCCAAATGAAACACATTGTTCCATATACACCACAACAAAACGGTGTTTTTGAGAGAAAGAATCACACATTAAAATAAATTTATAATTTTATGATCCAATCTACTGCATTAAGTCTTAATTATTGGGTGGAAGCCATTAATTATGAAAATTACATAGTAAATCGTGTTGATGTTTGGTATTTGTGGGAGGTACTTTCTCTCCTAGATGACCTTTATTCAACAAGAAGAAGATTATGGAAGCAAGAGAACCATTGAACAAATGTAGAAATACCCCAAAAGAGAAGTCGGCCTAGAAGAATAGATAATTTTGAAGTGAAACCATCCCAGAGGAGAAGTCGGCCCAGTAAGGAGGTCAAGAGGACTATAAATACAAGGCATCTTAGCTCATTTGATACTCTCACTCATACTCTCTCATCCACAGAAAAGGAAGGTGATGCAGCAACTTCAGTAGCAAAAGATTATTATTGTTCAATCTTTGTGGTAACTCTCTCTTGTGCGCTACCCTTAGTATAGGTGTGCTACTCTTGTATGGTGTTGTTGTTGCAGCTGGGGTGTCATTTCTTGTTGTATCTTTAGCTAGCCATTGTGATAGGTTTTATCTGTTGGTTCATGGTTGGACTTGTTTGGATGGAATCTCTCTAAGAAAGGTTGGTTGGGTTTTTCCCCCATTTGGGGTTTTCCCAGGACAAATTATTGTGTCTTTTTGTGCTTGTTACTGTTGCTCTTATTTTCATTACATGATATAAATGCTAATGTGAAATAATATCTAAATACTAGAAAACCTAATTGCTTTGTAAAAGTGAATAAAATATAACATGGTATCAGAGTTGGTTACCTTCAAAATAGTATAACCACTGGAAGGAAGATCGTATTTGTCGTAGTAACTTACCCCTGCAACACACTCTCTTTGTCAAGATCGTTGAGAACTATCTTAAGGTCATTGGGGTCAATTAATTCATTGGGAAGTTCACCCTACCCTAGCGCGCCCTATGAAACCTTCAGTTTGTAGTTTGGTCAAGTCTGAAAATTTGAAATTTCTCATATCTAGGGTTTCTACTGGAAAAAATGAGTACCAATATGAGAGTTAAAGATAGACTGGATGGATAAGATAACTTCAGATCCTGGAAGCATAGGGTACTCCTCATTCTAGAAGAGAATGATTTATTTGATCATGTCAAGTAGGTACTTTCATAACCACAAGAAGATGAAGCCAAAGAAAAGTTCAAGAAGTATGAATTCAAGGCCAAGAGGATCTTGACAGACTCGATTAAGGATCATATAATACCAAATGTATCAGAACTAAAGAAAATGAAAGAAATGTTTGATGCCCTAACGATACTTTATGAAAGAAAGAACACTAGATGGAATCTTACTCTAAGGCATCAACTTAGAAACGTGAAAATGAATAAGTCAGAAACAATCTCCAATTATTTCATGAGAATCTCACATATCAAGGAATAGTTGGTTTCTATTGTAGACTCAGTGGACGATGTTGAACTTGTGACTACTACACTCAATGGATTCCCTTCTTCTTGGGACCCATTTGTTCAAGGGATTTGCAAAAGAAACAAGTTACCCAGATTTGAAAAGTTATGGTTAGTTTGTACCCAAGAAGAATGTAGGCTAATATCCAAATCTCAGAAGACAAATGATGATGAAAACCAAGCTCTTGTCGCTCATGTGAAGAAAAGGAAAGAGAGAAGAGAAGTTAGTCCTAAGAAAGCTAAAATACCATGTTATAATAAGGATGCGTCAAAATTTAAATGTTACAGTTTCCAGAAGTTGGGACATTATGCTTTTTAATGTCCTCATAAGAATGAGAAAGGAGAGCAGCATGTACATGCAACAGATACGGAGACAAAGGAGTCAAAATATGAAGAGTATGTATTTTAGATAGTGGTGCTTCCAAACACATGATCGAGAAGTAGAAGACAACTCAAATGGGACAACAATAACTAGGCTCCAGGTTTTCATATTAGGTTTGATATTTCATATTGCTATAGCTTAAGTAAGTGTTGTAACTAGAATAACAGTATTTAGAGTTCCATTACTATCAAATGTTTAGTAACACTTGAATATTGTTAATATAATGATCATTAAGTAAAATCTCATTGTTCAGTATTAATGATTCAATTGTTTAAAAGATAAATTGATCTCTTCTAGGAGATGTTCTTGGTTGTTGACCTTGTTCCAAGTAGGTTATCTTGTAACTTCCATTTAGGTTACTGTGGAGGAATGATTGGTCACAACACTAGAAGAGTGTTGAAGATTGTTGTTCTTATGTCTTTTTATTGTAATTCATTTTGGCTCTTTTCTTAGGTAGGTCATAGGTGATATATCTGAGAAGGATATATTGTGACAATTGTTTCCGTTCTTGTTTTTATTATTGTTCTTATGATAAGAATATTGTTCTTGTTTGTTGTTTTTCCCTTATTATTGTTCTTATCATAAGATTATTACCATATGCTTAACACAGAATAACAAAGATACAGTAAAACTATTTTTCTATTCAATAAGGAAATAAGCTGAAACTGTAAAATGCAGCGGAAAACAAACTTACTGGAATGGTGGCGGCTTATCTCTGAGAAGAGATGTGACGGCTACACTCATTCGCAAGAAGATGATTACAATGAGGCTCTCAAGGCCTTTTTAAAATAAATAGGAGTTTCAAAAACTCTAAACATCCAAAAACCTAACCCTAGGAGATGAAGCGCCAAAAGTCATGTGGGCCCCGTTTGGGTAAGTCAGTACATCAACTTCCCGGGGTTGTAACTTTTGCATACAATATCTGTTTTAGGCGTATGATAGCCCATTGGAAAGATCTATCTGAGGACTACAACATTTGTTGAGGAAATTTCACGATGAAATTTTTCAACCACAACATACCCCAAAAAACGTCGTTTAGGGCCTCAAAACGGCTCCAGAAGTTCAGGACCCGAAAAACTGCTAAAAATAGTAAATTATCAAAATTGCTAGAAAGTTGTTTTGAGCTAGATGGAAAAGGTGGGTGGCCACTGATATCCACCTGGATCAATGGCTCCAGAGATTATATATACTCAGAGGGATTCAAGATTCAGAGGGAGCATGTAGACTCACAGTGAGCCTGATATCATAGAGAATCGGTGGCTTAGAGACTTTCATTCAGAAAGTATTCCTCCTCATGAAATTCATATGGAAGAGAGACACGTCTTCCAGGACTGACAAACAAATTCCATGAATTGAGGAGGCTATATAATAGTTTCAAAGGCTTCTAGGAGATGTGAGATCTCCTAGGAGGATTCCCTTGTTTCATTGAAAAAGGAGGAAGCTAGTAAGAAGGAATGGGATATGGATTTTTCCTCGATTCCAGAGACCACACAAGTTTTCCAGCTATGTGGCACTGGTGAGGAAAATCATTGATTCAGAAACTTCAAATTTTGCGAAAGTTGTTAAGTAGCAAGTGTGTGGAAGGATGAAATGATGGAAGAGTATCAATCCATCATGAATAATTATGTGTGGAAAGTGGTTCTGAGACCAGATGGGAAGTAAATGGTGACTTCCAAGTTGATCTACAAGATCAAGCATGTTGCAAATGGCAGCATAGAGAAGTACAAAGAGAGATTTGTGGCTAGAATATTGTCCCAGTAAGAGGGAGAATATTATGGCGAGACACTTGCTCTAGTAGCCAAAAGAAGTGTATATAGAGTAGCCACAAGATACATGATAAGGAGCCTCATGTATATAAATTGAAGAAGTATTTGTGTGGGCTTAAGAAGGCACCCAGGGCATGGTATGCCAGACAATTATTTGATGAGCTTGGGGATGGTTGCCCCATTGAAATTAGAAGACTTGTTTCTTACAGGAGATGAGAAGCTCATAGTTGGGTGAAAAATGGAGCTCACTTCATAGTTCAAGATGAAGTATCTAGGTTTGATGCCTTGTTTTTTGGGATTGGAGGTGTGGCATAGACCAGATGATATTTTCCTGAGTCAAGGAAAATATACTGTTGAGATCCTACAAAGATTTGGGATGATGGAATGTAATTCCATGGCCACACCCACGGTGATGAATCTAAATCTCTTAAGTGATTCATCTTCATATTTGGTGGATCCTATGATGTACATATGGTTGATCAGATCCTTGATGCACTTGGTTAACACTAGACCAGACATATGTTTTACAGTGAGCATTTTGACTCAGTACATGGTTGAACATAGACATATACATTGGATAGTAGCAAAGCATGTGTTGAGGTACCTACATGGTATGGTTGGATATGGATTTATATATGCCTCATATGGAGAAGTGAAGTTGCAGGGTTATACGAACTCTGACTGGGTAGGGAGTGCAGTGGACTGGAAAATCACCTCGAGTTGTTGCTTCAGTTTGGGATCAGGCATGATCTCATGATTGAGAAGGAAGAAAACGTTAGTGGCACTCAGTACAAGAGAGGCAGAGTATATTGCCTCCATTGTTGCAAGTCGTGAAGTATTGTGCCTCTAGAAGTTACTTGAAGGTTTATTTGATCTAGATTTGGAGCCAACTTTGATACATTGTGACAATCAAAGTTGTGTGAAGTTGTCATAGAATCATGTGTTTCATGACAAGTCGAAGCATATAGAGATCAAATACCACTACATATGAGACATGATGGAGAGAGGAGCTATGGAGCTCCATTACATATCCATTGATGAGAAAATAATGGACATTCTCACCAAGCCTTTGTCTAGAGTGAAGTATGATTACATCAGATACAAGCTTGGCGTGATGCAAAATATCCACCTCGTTGAGAGGGAGGCTTGATTTTTATCCTTCAATGAGATCTCCCTTTGGCTAAAGGTTTCCCAGATTAGTCATGTGAAGTGACTGAGGGAGTAATGAGTAGCTTGGTACAAGTCTTGCCTATGCCATGTGAAGTGGCTAAGTGTGATTGAGACTTAGAGTGTGGTCTTTCCTACGCCATGTGAAGTGGCTAGGTGTGAATGGAGATGTGTTCATAGTATTTCCTACACCATGTGAGGTGGGTATATATGAATAAGACTATTGGGAGAGGAGAATCATCATAGCCCGATACAAGTCTTGCCTATGCCATGCAAGGTGGCTAGGTGTGAATAAGACTTGCAGCAAGTATTTCCTATTCCATACGAGGTGTCTAGGTGTGAATAAGACTTGTATCATGGTATTGGACCATGGGATATCCTTTCCTAAGCCATGCGAGGTGGCTGGGTGTTGGGTTCATATTTTTACTGTTTTATTGTGATGATTGAATCCTTTTTGTATCGATATTATATATGTTATTAGCCATTTTTAAGGAGTTTCAAAGGTTTTTATATCGATTCATCATGGATTCGCATCAAGTATGTGTAATTGATGTTTTTACAATGATTTTGAGCTCAATTCTGTTCATTTCAATGTTTCCAATGATTTAATGCATGGTTTGTGTATAATAGGGAAAAATTGCAGTCTCATCCTCCATCGGGTCCTCGTCTGGCACTTCATCTATCACCCCATCCAATACACGATTCGACACTCCATCTGGCACGCGATCTAGCACTCAGAGTGCAAAGGAGTTGGTGGTTGGTACATTGGCGGCCTGTGGTGGATGAATCAACGATCTGGGTTTTGTGCCCCCTCGTGGCCTCGAGCTACAAAGCCTGATACACCTCAAATTGGGCAGTTATGTTGATCGTTGAGTGGTTCACGGATTTTCTAGAAGATGAAGTTGTTAGAAGCTCATTTAATGAATTTGTCATTTTTAGAGGAGGTCAACCCTTCAAGTGGTCGACCTCTCGAGCTGTGATTTACCTATAAATACCACTATCAGTGGCAAGACCACATACATAATTTTTAAAGAATATTTTCATTGTGTAATTCATACATTTCTCTACAAACTTGTGTTCCAGACTTCATTTTTAATTAATGACAGAATCATGTTGAGTTAAGCCTACGTTTTGTTGTTGGAGAGTAGCCACAACCTGTTGGGGGGCTCACCAGTGGTTCGGGTGACTGTATATATATATTCAGTTACTGTACATGTTAATTATAAATTGATTATCTAATTTGTCTTTCTTTAAATTGCAGATTGCTTATAGGAGTTGGTCATTTATCATGTTGTGTTTCTTATTTCATAGCAATGAATTGTCCTGCAGGATACTAACTTAGACAATATATCGAAGTCTTAATCTGGTTTTGGCAATTAAAACATAGTATTACTTAGACAACGGATTAGTGTAAATAGAGTTTTAATTTAGGATCGTTTGCAATCTTCGATGGATTAATAGTTGCAAGTTTTATCAACTGTAATCAAGATAAATTTAATTATCAGTTAAGTTAAGTTTTCATAGATCTATTTTGTTCATTAATATTTCTTTAGTATGTTAGGATAGAAATAGATTTTGGGGTTATTTTTTCTAAAATCATTCTAGTTTTGAAATCTAAGTTTTAATGATAGGATTAGTTCAATTTAGATTATAAAATCTCAGTTATGGATTTGAATTGCAATTTTAATTAGAAGAGTAGATTTGAATTAAGATTTTTAATCATGAGTTCATGAGTTTGTAAATTTGCTTGAATTAGTATAAGAGTGTTTTTAATCATTGATGATTGATGCATGAAGTTTAGAGATCACATGGATTCCCAAGATACTTAGTGTTGCTTCTATGATGGCAAAGCTTTCGTTAGATTACTTGATTCACATTTTCCATTTCTCTGTAGAAGTCAACATTGAATTAATGCCTCTTGAACTGTCACTAATATTCAGATGCCATTGTGATGTTATTCGGCACCGGAGACATAATCACCATCTTTGAATTCTCTTTTTCCTGTTATTGCAAATTAGGAATATTTTTGATTAATTAGATTATGAATACAATCATGATGATTTTTTATTAAGTAGGTTAATATTTCTCCTTTTCAAAAGAGAAATGATTATGAGTTCTTTTTAAGAATAGAGTTCACTTGTTGAAATAGTTTTGATAAATTAATTGTCTATTTTCTTAAAGATAGAAAGATCAAAAGTAATTTACTTGTTTTTGCTTATTATGTTGAATAAATTAACTTGTTTAAAATAGGTTATGATTTTCTCTTTCAGAAATAATCCATCAATCCATTGTTTGAAGTTGCTTAGGGTAAAAAGTTCAAGCTCATTAATAGAATTTGCTAGTTAATAAAAATGAAAAGAGTCATCTCTTAAGTAGATTGATAGAGTATTGATCCTTTGGTAGACCATCCCCTTAGTTAGGGAATACTTCCATTATCTTTTCTTCCTTGGCTCATACAGTGCCACAACTCTAAGTTTACTTACCACAGGTTGACAATTTAATTGAGGGAATTAGTGCATATAGAATACCCATCATTTTTGGTTTCGTTGTTGGGGAGTTGTCTTAAGGTAAGAAATAGTTAGGAAGTAGATCATTTATGAACCTTAGCATTAGTTTGGTGGTGGGGTAACTTTAAGACGAGAGGTAAGAACCTGTGCATCTGTTATAGCAGGTTCCCCCAAACCCAATGGTATTTTTTCTTCTTTGCTTTCATGAACAAACCTAGGGACCCAAAGGGAAGATACATTAAAACCAAACCAAACCTTTAGACCAAGGTTCCTTATAACCTTTTTGGAGGAAGGAACACTCCGCCCATAAACTTCATAGATGTATATCGAAAAGTAGGGGTTAGCTCAACCCAAAGATCTAAAGAAGTCTCTGAAGAGACCAAAACAGGGAGCACTATAGAGAAATAAATTGAAGCATCAATAGTTGTGGGACAGGAGGCAAGACCACTCGAACCTTCAGTAGAACCAGCCAACACAACCTTTTTTTTTCACTACCGTTAGGGGACCCTAACTTTGTAGACATCATTGACCCTGAACAAGTGAATACTTTGTTTGGTTGTTTAGCCAATATAGTTGTTTCCCAAGTCAATACAGAAACTTTGGCACCAATAGTTTCAACTGGATTGAGTAAAGTATCGGACATCCAAATAGTAGAAAGGCCTTCCCATCGAAGGGATACCTTTCCTAGAAAATAACCTTGGGATACTTTGTTATCTTCAAGGATAAAACCATTTAGGTACTCTCTCTTTGGAAACCAAACCAGTATGGATGATCATGAGGATCACAACCATGTAATACACGAGGAGGGAGAAGAAGTTGGAAACCAAACCGAAACCACCTTCGGGTTTCCAATTTTGGATACCACACAAAATGTCAATATGAATAACATTCCACTCACGTCACTACCCACATTTTACGGTAAAAGTAGTGAAGAACCGGATACATTCCTATTTGAATTCGACATCTTGTGTATGAGCTACAATTACTTACAAGATGCCCAGAAACTAAAACATTTTCTTTCCACCCTCAAGGATTCCACACTAAGATGGTTCATGGGGTTGGGAGAGTCCAATATTAGGTCTTGGGAAGGCATGAAAGATATGTTTATTAAAAAATACCAAGACTACTGCAAGTCCAACGATTCTCGTAATAATATTTTCAAAATCCAACAGTTAGAGGACAAGAATCTTGAGGATTATATGGAACGGTTTGCTTATTTCTCATAGAAAGCAAAGTACCATGAACTTCCAAATGATGCAGTTAGGGCTCTTTTCCTTAAAGGTATTTTGGAAGAATACCTAGAGACACTTAACCTGATGGCCTCAAGTGATGTCTCCCATAAACCATTTGCTAAAATCTGTGAAATGTGTAGGAATTAATTGAGGAGTAGAGCCAAAATGGGGAAGAGTGTTCAAGATCCTTATAGTAGAAACCTAAAAGAAATTAGTTCAGGTGGTATCACAAGGGTAGAGATAGGGAACCTCTTAGAGAACTTAAAAATGGATATCTTAAGTACAATAGGTTCCCAGTTGGACAACCTAAAGATTACAAATAAATAGTAAGAGGAGAATGCAACAATGAGCATATTTTTCCCAAGATGCAGGAGAAATCATTCCTCAAGGGAATGTTCATTAGATAATATTCTAGTTTGTGGCCTCTACACTGAAGACCACCCAACTGAAAAGTGCCCATCACTGCTCAGTTTGATAGCCATATACATAAATGGGGATCATGGGGAATCCTCTTATGCACCTAGGAGGCCATGGAAACCTAGAAGTCAACCTACATACCTGGATCTACAGCCTCAAGTTCTACCTTATTATCAACAACCACAACAGTGGAACTCACGGAGTTGGAAAAAATGGTCTACAAAGTATCACAATCCTTGGCTACAAGGATGGAGAGGAGGGAATAACCAAGGAAACCCTCAATATCCACCTGTCCCTATGCCCACTCATCCTTACCCCTAGTTTCCATCGAACATCCTGCAACTTTTTCCAGGTTTTGTTCCCCCACCTTTACCTCCTATTCCAAAAAAACCACAACAATACCATAATTCAAGCTCCCCAAGACCAACATTATTACCGACACAACTAGTGACCAACCCTAATAATAAACTCACTCAACCTATTCACAATGTTGAGATGCAATCCTTTCTGGTGTATGTTATTTCTCCTGTTCCATTGCAGGAGATTCAACTAAGGTTGGGAAAAGTTCTGGATAGGCAGAGGCCTTCAGTAGTCATCCGGGAAGAAGAAGAAGAGGAAATCCCCAAACAAACCACATATGAAACTAAGTGGGAAGATGTTATCATTCCTAAAGACTAGGAACCCAAGCTTTCCCAAAATGGATCTTCACAAATTACAAAGGCCCCTCCTTATCCAAAAAGATTAGTGATTGAAAAACCTACCACTCGACCGAAATTTGACATTTTGAATGAATTGAAGAGCAGCCTAGGGTCACAAAATATGGGAACCCATGGAAACTTGTAGTAACCATAACCATTAATAAGGTTCCCATTGTAAACACTCTCATAGACCTAGGGGTAGCCATCAATGTTATGATTGTTACTACCTGGGAGGAATTACAGTTAAAACCTCTTCTTAGACCTACCCCAACTATTTTGGAATTAGCAGATAAGAAAAAGGTTATACCTGAAGGAATCTTGGATGATATAATAGTTACATTAGTCTCATGGGAGTACCTAGTAGACTTTCTTGTCATTCATTTAAAGGATCCTACCAAAGGGCATCCCATTATTTTTGGAAGACCTTGGTTGGCCACAACCAATACATTTATTGGTTGTAGAGAAGGTGAAATGACCATCCTAAATGGACTTTCTATAAAAAATATCACCATATACCCACCATCTCAACCTATCATACAAAATCTATGGTGGCTTGAATGTCCATACGAGAATGAGGATTGGGAAGAACCCTTTTCTCCAAGTGATCATTCCTGAGCACTTCAGGAGAAAACAATGGAAAATGTGCTAAACCAGTTTATTTCTACTATCACGTGTGTTGATTTTCCACAATATTTTCCCCAATTTGAGTACATGTTTGGGGAATAATTTCAGGARCAATTGGACCCATCAAATTTGTCTTCGACATCTTTTATTTTTGGGATAGATGAGTCTGCCATATCTTATACCATTCCCTATGAGATTAGTCCAGGGAAATTTCTACATACAAATTTCGGACTAGATGCAGACCAACAAAAGTAKTTAGTAAATGTACTTAAATAAAAATCAGGGGGATTCTCCTGGGAATACACCGATATGAAGGGTATACACCCTGACACATGCATTCATCACATATATACCCTGGGAGAAGTAACACCTGTTAAGAAAACCTAGAGAAGTATGAACCCGACACTTAAGGATATATTAAAAGAGGAGATAGAAAAGTTATTGAATGTCGGATTTGTTTATCCCATCTATGATAGTAAATGGGTATCCCCTCTTGTAGTGGTTCCAAAGAAAGTAACCAGGAAATGGAGAATTTGTGTCGATTTCTGGGAGCTTAATAAGGCCACTCTAAATGATTGTTTTTGTCTTCCTTTCGTTGACCAAGTCTTGGATACCTTGTCAGGAAATAAATACTTCTCCTTTTTAGATGGATATAGTGGGTACAACCAAATTCTCACAGCACCCGAGGATCAGGACAAGACTACCTTCAGTTTTCTTTGGGGAACCTATGCCTATAAGTGTTACAGGAAAATCCCCCTGCAGACAAGTGAACTTCCTCTTGGATCTAGACCCCTATAACCAAGACAGAAAGGTGCTAATTTTGGTCACTGACATTCCTTCTAACAAAGCTAAACCATTCAAGGAAGAAGAAGAAATGAATATAAATACCTTTAACGACATTTTTCCTTGCTCGATCTAGGTTGATCTTAATCTCCAAGCTCTTCAGAAGGTCCTGCAATCCAATGAGCAGCAACAACAAAACATACTTCCTATCCTAACATGATTAGTTTCAAAATAGATCTATTGAAAGAAACAAATTCGTGAAATGTACACAAACTTAAAGGAAATAGACCAAGCACACACACACACACACACACACACACAC